>BKBX01004723.1:7519113-7656192 GCA_008326845.1 Vitis x labruscana x Vitis vinifera | reverse complement strand
ATATATATGTATAAATTATTTTTATTCAATAAAGTCAAATATTTCTTAACTCAATTCTAACTTTATACACTTCCAAAATTCATATTTATTATTCTTAAAATTCAAATATCGAATTTATTGATATATCTCTGTCTACCAATGTTTTTGTTTTTGATCATATTTATGTCAATTATATTTACAAAACAACTTTAAAATATGAATTCTTACTTATTTTATCATTTTTTTGGAGTTTTTCCAAGCATTCCTATAAATTTTAAATAATTTTCGCTCCATCGATATTTTTCTAATATATCCGTAAAATCGAAGTATCGATATATTCGTAATTACCAATATTTTCATCCTTGGTTTAGAGCAAAAACTTTCAAACCCTAAGCTCTCAAAATGAATATTAGGTTTTAAGAAAATGAGGAGTGTTCTTTGTATATACCACAGGGAACCTTGAGAGGTAATTATAACATGATATCTTGACTTATAATCCATAGGTCATTTAAGATCATTTTACTAGAATTAAAATGACATATATATTTAAAATCATACATTGACTTTTGATTTTCTATCAATCTAGCCACATTATAAATAATGTTTATTGTTTCGAATTTACACATATGTCATGGTTGCTTACATATAAATTATATAAGTACCTTGACATATGAACATACTAACTATACATTGGCTTATAAATTATCTGTTAAGATTCTATTATATAAGTCATAAAAGAATTCAACAAAATTTTAGATATGTCATTATTGGTTTAAACAAGTTGTATATGTCATAGTTGTTCATTTAAATAGGCAATATTGACACATATCACCTTAAGTCAAGATAATATATGTCAACAATGACCTTTTTTCTTGTAGTGATCACCTTAGTCTAGCTAGGTATCCATGATCAAACAATTAATTGCCAAATTTCCCTCAACTTAGTCAGTAGAGACCTTTGTAAGGCTTAGAGGGGTGATACCTTTTAGAGGTACCTTCCCAATAAGTAACCTAATTCGTAGACCTAGACTCGGGTTTTTCAAAGACACGTTTTTCCAAACACTACGGAGTCACTTTTTTAGGGTTTTCTTTCTTCTTTTATTTTCCCTTTTAAAATAAAATAAAATAAGTAGCGATTCCAACTTTTCCAAAAACAATTTTTCACCAAATAAAGCAAGTCTTGTTGATCAAGTGGGGGCACACACGAAAAATGTGGGTCCACAACAACCCTGTGTTACCCATAACATTTAGTGCCTTGAGCTCATGACCTGGTGTCGTTCATATCATCCACAACCTTACACTCTTCATAGCATCTAGATACCTAAGCTCACAATCTAGGGTCGTTCATGTCATCCATAGCCTTGAGTTGTTCATATGATCTAAAATCATTAGCTCACGACCCTGAGTTACTCATATCATCCACAACCCTTAGTTGCTCATAACATCTAGAGACCTAAGTTCACAATCTAGTGTTGTTCATGTCATCCACAACCTTGAGCTGCTCATAGAATCTAGAATTCTGACCTCTCGACCCTGAGTTGCTCATATCATCCACAACCCTTAGCTATTCATAACATTCACTGCCCTAAGCTCATGACCTGAAGTCATTCATGTCATCCACAACCATGAGTTGTTCATAACATCAAGAGCCCAAAAGTGACCTGAAGTCGTTTGATAAATCTGAAGCCCTGAGTTGTTCATTATAACTAGAGCCTATAGGTCATGACCCAAATTCATTCATGTCATTCATGACCCTAAGCTATTCATAGAATCTATAGCCTTGAGCTCATAACCTAAAATTGTTCATATCATCCAAAGCCTTGAGTTGTGCATACCATCTAAACCGTTGTGCTCATAGGACCTCAAGTTTAGCATATCAATCACAACCTCGACCCGTTCATAGCATCTTGAGCCTTGAGCTCATCACCTATAGTTTTTCATGTCATCCATAACCCTGAGTTATTCATAACATAAAGAATGCTTAGCTCATGACCCCAAGTAATTCATATCATCCACACCCCTTAGCTATTCATAGAATTCAATGCCCTTAGTTCACGATCCAAAGTCATTCATGTCATCCACAACCCATAATTGTTCATTACATCTGGATCCTTGAACTCACGACCCCAAGTCATTCATGTCATCTATAACCCAGAGCTTTTTAGAGCATTTAGAGCCCTGAGATCATGAACTAAAGTCATTCATGCCATCCATAACCCTTAGCTTTTCAGACCCCGTCATCTAGAGTTGTGAGCTCATGACCCCGTCTCGTTTATATCAACAGCCTTGAGTTGTTCATAACATTTAGTACCTTGAGCTCACGTCTCAGAGTTGTTCTTGTCATCCATAACCGGGAGTTGTTCATTGCATCTAGACCTTGAGCACACAACCTAAGAGTCATTCATACAATCCACAACCCTCTATTGTCCATAGCATTCAGTGCCTTGAGCTCATGACCCGATGTTGTTCATGTCATCCATAGGCCAAAGCTCCTCATAGCATCTAGATACTTAAGCTCACAACCAGGGGTCGTTCATGTCATCAACAACCTTAAGCTATTCATAGAATCCAGAACCCTTACCTCATGACCCCGAGTTGCTCATATCATCCACAACCCTTAGTTGTTCATAGCATCTAGAGACCTAAGCTCACAACCTAGGGTCGTTCATGTCATCCATAGCCTAGAGTTGTCCATAGAATCTAGAATCCCGAGCTCATGACCCCAAGTTTCTCATATCATCCATAGCCCTTCGTTGTTAATAACATCTAGAGACCTAAGCTCATAACCTAGGGTCGTTCATGTCATCCACAACCTTGAGCTTTTCATAGAATCTAGAATCCTGAGCTCATGACCATGAGTTGCTCATATCATCCACAACCCTTAGTTGATTATAGCATTCACTGCCCTGAGCTCACAACCCAAAGTCGTTCATGTCATCCATAACCTTGAGTTATTCATAGCATCTAGAGCCCGAAAGGTCACTACATGGAGTCATTCAATAAATCTAAAGCCCTGAGTTATTCATTATATCTAAAGCCCTTAGGTCATGATGTAAAGTCATTCATGTCATCCATAACCCTCAGCTATTCATAGCATCTAAAGCCTTGAGCTCACGACCTAGAATCATTCATATCATCTAGAGCCTTGATCTGTTTATAGGATTTAGAGCACTAAGCCCACAGGAACTCGAGTTTGGCATTTCATCCACAAGCTTGAGCTATTCAAAGCATCTTGAGTCCTAAGATCAAGACTTGAAGTTGTTCATGTCATCAATAACCTTGAGCTATTCATAACATCAAGAACCTTGAGTTTTCTACCTTGACTCATTCCTATCATCCACAACCCTTAGCTATTCATAGCATTTAGTGCTCTTAACTCACGATTAGGAGTTGTTCATGTCATATGTAGCCTAGAGTTGTTCATAGCATCTAGATCCTTGAGCTCATGACATTGAGTCGTTCATGTCATCTAGAACTCATAGCTTTTCAGAGCATTTAGAGCCTTGAGCTCACATCCCAGAATCATTCATGTCATCCACTACCTTATGCTATTTAAAGAATCTAAAACCCTGAGCTCACAACCTTAAGTAATTCATATCATCCATAACCCTGAGTTGTTCACAGCATTTAGAGCCCTCAACTCATGAGTCGGAGTCATTCATGTCGTCCATAACCTTGAGTTGGTTATAACATCTAAAGTCTTGAGGTCAAGACCCTGAGTCATTCATATTATCCACAACCCTAATCTCTTCATGGCATCAAGAGTCTTGAGCACACCACCCCAAGTCCTTTATATAATCCACTGGCCTAATCCATTCATAACATTTAGTGCCCCGAGCTCACAACCCATAGTCGTTCATGTCATCCAGAGTTCTAAGCTATTTATAGCATCTAGAACCTTGACCTAACAAACCCTAGTCCTTCATGTCATCTACAACCTTGAGTGGTTAATAGCATCTAGTGCCTTGAGCTCATGACCCAGTATCATTCATATCAACTATAACACTCAATTGTTCATAACATTTAAGTCTCTGAGCTCACGACCTAGAGTCATTCAAGTCATCCACAACCATGAGTTGTTCATAACATCTAGAGCCTTGAGCACACGACCCCAAGTTCTTCATTTCATCCACAACCCTAAGTTGTTCATAGCATCTAGAGCCTTGAGATCACGATCGGAGTCATTTATGTCATCCATAGCCTTAAGTTGTTGATAGAATTTAGAACACTAAGATCGTGTCCCCGATTTGTTCATATTATCCACCATTAGATGTTCATAGCATTCAATACTCTAAGCTCAAGACTTGGAATTATTCATGTCATCTACGACCTTGAGTTGTCCATGTCATCGACATTCCTGAGCTTTTCATAGCATCTAAACCCCTATGCTCACGACACTGAGACATTCATATCAACCACAACCATGAATTTTTCATTCCATTTAGTGCCCTGAGCTCACGAACCAAAGTTGTTCATGTCATCTACAATCATGAGCTATTCATATAATCTAGAGCCCTCATCACAACACTCCAAGTCATTCATATAATACACAAGCCTGAGTAGTTCATACCATCTAGATCCTTAAGCTCATGACCTAGAGAATTTAATATCATCCACAACCCAGAATTGTTCATAGCCTCTACAACCCTAAGCTCACGACCCCAAGTTATTCATATAATCCACAACCCTGAGTTGTTCATTGCAATTAGTGCCCTAAGCTCACCACCCGGAGTCATTCATGTCATCCACAACATTGAGTCGTTCATAGCATCTAGAGCCCTTAGCTCACGACCCAAAGTCTTTCATGTCATCCATAGCCCTGAGTTGTTTATTACATCTAAATCCTTAAGCTCGTGACCCCGAATCATTTATATCATTGACATCCCTAAGTTGTTCATAACTTTTAGAGCCCTGATCTCATAACCTTGAGTCAATCATATCTTTCATAAACCTAAGCTATTAATAGCATTTAGTACCCTGAGTCATGACCTGAAGTCATTCATGTCATCCATAGCCTTTAACTGTACATAACATCTAAAGCCTTGAGCACACGACCCCCAGTTATTTATGTCATCCATAACTCTGAGCTGTTCGTAGCATCTAAAGGCTTGAGCTCATGATCCGAAGTTGATCATGTCATCCACAACCTTGAGCTTTTAATAAGATCCAAAGCTTTTAACTCACAACCATGAGTCGTTCATGTCATCCACAACCTTGAGTTGTTTATAGCGTATAAAGCTCTAAGCTCATGATTCCAAGTTGTTCTTTTCATACACAACCCAAAGGCGTTCATAGCATCTTAAGCTATTTATAGCATTTAGTGCCCTGAGCCCATAACCACGAGTTTTTTTTTTTTTATCATCCGTAGACCTAAGTCATTCATAGTATATAGAACCTTGAGCGCACAACACGAATTTTTCCAAGTCATGAACAAAGCTCTTCATAGCATGTAGAGTCTTTTAACTCTCGTCCCAGAGTTCTTCATGTCATCCACAACTCTGAGGTTTTTATAACATCTAAAGGTTAAAGCTCACGACCTAAAGACATTCATGTCCACCAAAGCCCTAAGTTCTTTATTGCATATAGTGCCCTAAGCTCATGACCCTGATTCACTCATGTCATCCCCAACCGTGAGCTATTCATAGCATCTAGATCCTTGAGCTCACGACCCGAAGTAGTTAATGTCATCCACAACCCTAAATTGTTCACAACATCTGGAGCCTTGAGCTCAGGACTCCAAGTCATTCATATCATCAACAAGCTTGAGTTGTTCATAGCATCTGGAGTCATTCATCTCATCCATAGCCTTAGGTTATTCATGACATCTAAAGCCTTGAGGTCACGACCCAAAATCATTCATGTCATCCATAGCCCTTGAGTCGTTCAAGTCATCTGGAGCCCTGAGCTATTGACCTAGAGTCATTCATGGCATCCACAACCCTGAGCTGTCATACCATCTAAATCCCTAAGCTCACAATCAGAAGTCATTTAGGTCATCCAAAGCCCTGAGCTATTCATATCATCTAGAGCCTTGGGTTCACAACCCCGAGTCATTCATAGCGTTCACAACTCTAAACTTGTCACAGCATCTAGAGCCTTGAGGTCACGACTGTGAGTCATTCATGTCATCCATAACCCTAAGTTGTTCATAGCATCTAAAGCCTTGAGCTCACGACCTCGATTCGTTCATATCATCCACAACTCTAAGTTGTTCATAGCATCTAAATCTATGAGCTCATGACCCAGAGTCATTCATGTCATCCATAGCCCTAAGCTATTCATAGCATCTAGAACCCTAAGTTCATGACCTTGAATCGTTCATATCATTAACAACCTTGATCTATTCATAGAATCTAAAGCCCTAAGCTCACGACCCCGAGTCGTTTGTATCATCAATGGACCTGAGTTGTTCCTAACTACTAGAGCCCTAAGCTCACCACCAAGAGTTGTTCATGTCATCCACAACACTAAGCTATTCATAGCATCTGGAACTCTAAGCTCATGTCCCTGAGTCATTGATATCATCAATAGCCTTAAGTTGTTTATAAAATCTAAAGCCCCTTCCTAAAGACCCATAGTAGTTCATGTCATCCATAGTCTTGAGCTATTCATAGCATCTAGAGACTAGAGCTCACGACCTAGAATCATTCATATCATCCATAGCCTTGAGTCGTTCATGTCATATAGAGCCTTGAGCCCATGATCCGAAGTCGTTCATGTAATCCAGAACTTGAGGTGTTCATAGTATCTAAAGCTCGGAGCTCACGACCTAGAGATGTTCATGTCATTCGCAACCTTAAGTAGTTCTTAGCATTTAGAGCCTTAAGCTCGTGACTCAAAGTCATTTAGGCCATCTAAAGCTATTTAGAGCCTTGGGTTCACAACCAAGAGTCATTCATATCATCAACATCCCTAAGCTATTCATAGCATTTAGTACCCTGAGCTCATGACCTGGTGTCATTCATGTCATCCATAGTTCCGAGTTGTTCATAACATCTTGAGCTTTAAGCACACGACCCCTAGTCGTTCATATCATCAATGATTCAACTCATGGTAGCTTAGCTTTAAAGGCGTATCAACAAAATTTATACCTTAAATACTATTACTAAAGTAGCCAAGCTACTATAGCATAGTGGTTCTAGGATCGTTCACTGGGAAGGGTTTTCACAAACACTAGTGATATTCAAATTAGGAAAATAGGTGATTTTCTTATGGATGTTAGCTTTAAAAGAAGATGTAAATGTTTTAGAAAGATTTAAACTAATCTAAGCTAGCATTAAAGACTAAAATGAAAGGGTGTAAAAACAAGTTTCTCAAAGATAGGATAGCTATGCTCTGGCTCTTATGCAAATTGAAAATCTCAGGATAGGCTCCTCGCGTTGGGGTTGCAACTATGGTGATGCTTGCTTCCTAATTACTACTCAAAATGTGCTATTTCATAGCTTGTAAATAACTCTTTTAAACACTTTTGAGTAGTAGTTATTGCCTTTTAACCCAATTAACATACTAAGGACCTTTGCAAGCACTTCTAATCAATATGTGTTAAGTTTTGGTATTTTGATAGCCTTTTTTATCACTAAAGCAATCCGAGATTGAGGAGAGTTATGAGGAATCTTGGGTAAATCAATTGGAAGCTCAGAAACATGAAGAACCAAAGCTTGGAAGTCCTTTGCCATAAGTAAATCCGGAATGCAAGGAGAAGAAGCAAAGAGAATCTGCCATAAAGCATATTCTTGATGAAAGTCATATCAGCCACTTTTAGAGAACTTTCTGAAGGCCAATTGATACATGCTATATACCATTTTAAAGCTCAGGAAGTCAAAAATGCAATGCTTCAAACGGTTCACAATTCGGAGTTGAAACGAAGAAGTTACAGCCATTACAAGTCAATCACTCTAAGCTGAAAGAAGCATTTTTTCAAAGTGTTGCGAAATCACCCTTTTGTTGCGAAATGATTTCGCAGCCTTTTTAAACAGTGTTGTGGATTTCCTCCTGAAGTTGCCCGATATATGCCGCACGTTGGAAGCTGAGAGCCTCAAGGTGAAAGCCAACTTCGCAGAGCTGCGAGATTAGCCTTTTGCTGCGAAGTGATTTCGCAGCCCTTTTTGTGTGTCTGCGAAATCTTGCAGACATCATTTGCTCTTGCGAAATGGTCCTTAGTGCTTCCCGATATTTGCTACCGACATTGGGAGATATTTTCCATCAGATTTTTGTTGTCTAAATCCCAAAATTCTCCTTGTAAGCCACCAATTACAAGATTCCTTAGCTTTTAAGTTAGGAAAAAGAGTAAATATCCATGTAATAATTAGTTTTGTATTATGTTTATATAAATACCTCTCGAGAGCCTGTTCTCGGAGAGGAGGAACCTTTTTGTAAAAGTTTGAAAGCAAGTAAAGTTCAGGCCCTTTGTTTTGCCTTACCTTCTCACTTTGTTCTTTTTATCTTTTTCTAAGTTATGAACTCTCTGAGGAATTTTCCCCAGAGAATGAGTAACTAAACCCTTAGTTCCTTGGAGCTAAGGTTGTCGAGGAAGGTTCCAAGTGCAAGAATGCAAAGCTTTGTGGTTTCAGCCATTAATGAAGAGGAAGTGAAATCCTTTAGTGATTTCTATGTTTTTAGTTAACTTAAAACACCTTAGAGTCACCTGGGCCAACACTTGGTAAGGCAAGTGATCTCCAACCAAGGAGATGCACTAGTTTACCCCTTGCGAGCCTCTGGGAGGTGACTTTAAGGTAGGATTTTCTGGAATTGCCAACACTTGGTAAGCTTTTGGACTCCAAGGAGACATCCATTAGTTATCTATTGCGAGCTTGAGAAGGGAAGTCCAAGGTTAAAGATCACCTTGAATGGTTAAGGCTTAGTGAGAGGCTTGAACCATTGCAAGTTGTATCAGTGAGAGAATTAAAGTTGAAATCTAATTAAAGGATGTATCTGTACATCACCGGTTAGAGAATTGACTATATGTTGAATCTCTAATGCGAGGAAATGAACCATCTGACCAGAGCTATGTCTTTTGCATGAGGAACCACCCCAGTGAACCTGACCCTCCAAGGAATGTTTTTCCTCCTAAGTTATTCCCATTACTTGTTTTATAGTTAGTTTAAATCTAAATCTTTGCCAATCAAAGTTTGTATTTTATTTCTTAAGCTAACCTTGAAATGAAACAAGACCAATTCACTTTGAATTGGTATCATTGATAACTTGCTAATCCTTCCCAGTGAACGATCCTAGAGCCACTATGCTATAGTAGCTTTTTCTTTGCTACCCTAGTATATGGTGTAATAGGTTACAAATTTTGTTGATTACTCCCTCAATCAAGGAGCACCAGCTGGACATAAATCAGTTGAGACACCAATTGGGCACGAACCAAATGGCGTCGTTGTCGGGGAAGTGTGTCAAACCAGTGATACCATTTTAGAGCACTTGTGATTTTTCATCACAAGTTTGGTAACGTTTCTTTCACTTTACTAATTCTCATTCTTTCTTTATTTATTCATAATCCAAGTTTATCTTTTAAATTCAGCTTAGTTTAATTTTGTTGTTGTAGCCCTGTTTCCTTTTGTTGTCCTTTATTTTCATTTAAGTTACAGATAGATACTAGTTGTGTATGCCAAAGTGGATACGAGACAGTGGAGGAAGGCTTGTTAAGTGTGATACACCTCATAACAAAGAATTCAAATTGAGCTTGAATATCATGGAAGCTACACCTGAAGATCAGCATAGTCACTAAGGTCGTCAAGATAATCTCAATGAATTCAGATCAATGAGGGACCGCATGCATCCACCTCGTATGAGTGCACCATCATGTATAGTGCCCCCTACAGAGTAGCTAGTGATCAGACCGTATCTTGTTCCACTTCTACCAACTTTCCATGGGATGGAAAGTGAGAATCCCTATGCACACATCAAGGAATTTGAAGATGTTTGTAATACATTCCAAGAGGGAGGAGCTTCAATTGATTTGACGAGGCTTAAGTTATTTCCTTTTACTTTAAAGGATAAGGCCAAAATTTGGCTTAATTCTTTAAGGCCAAGGAGTATCCGCACTTGGACTGACTTACAAGCTGAATTCCTCAAGAAAATTTTTCCCACTCATAGAACAAATGGCTTGAAAAGGCAAATTTCAAATTTCTCAACTAAAGAGAATGAGAAATTCTATGAGTGTTGGGAAAGATATATGGAACCTATAAATGCTTACCCTCACCATGGCTTTGATACTTGGCTATTGGTGAGCTATTTTTATGATGGGGTGTCCTCCTCAATGAAGCAACTCCTCGAGACAATGTGTGGAGGAGATTTCATGAGCAAAAATCCAGAGGAAGCTATGGATTTCTTGAGCTATGTAGCTGAAGTTTCAAGGGGATGGGATGAACCAACCAAAGGAGAAGTGGGTAAGATGAAGTCTCAACTGAGTGCTTTCAATGCTAAAGCTGGAATGTATACCTTGAAAGAAGATGATGATATGAAAGCAAAGTTGGCAGCTATGACAAGAAGATTGGAAGAGCTGGAGCTGAAAAGAATACATGAAGTACAAGCTGTTGCTGAAGCACCATTGCAAGTGAAGCTGTGTCCCAATTGTCAATCATATGAACATTTGGTGGAGGAATGCCCTGCAATTTCAGTTGAAAGGGAAATGTTTAGAGATCAAGCAAATGTTGTTGGACAATTCAAGCCCAATAACAATGCGTCTTATGGAAATACTTACAACTCAAGTTGGAGGAATCATCCAAATTTCTCATGGAAGGCCAGAGCAACTCTGTACCAACAGCCGGATCCACCATCTCAACAATCTTCGAGTCTTGAACAAGTAATAGCGAATCTCAGCAAGGTAGTGGGAGATTTTGTTGGAAACCAAGAAGCCACCAATGCTCAAATCAATAAAAGAATTGACAGAGTGGAGAGTACTTTGAATAAAAGGATGGATGGAATGCAAAATGATATATCTCAAAAGTTTGATAATATCCAATACTCAATTTCAAGGCTCACAAATTTGAACACAGTGCAAGAAAAGGGAAGATTTCCTTCTCAACCCCACCAAAACCCTAAGGGTGTCCATAAAGTGGAAAGCCAAGAGGGAGAATCATCACAGATGAAAGATGTCAAAGCCTTGATCACTCTAAGGAGTGGTAAAAAAATTGAGAAGCCAACACCCAACCCATATGTTGAAAAAGAAGAAGAAGACATAAAGAAAGGGGAAGAGATGGAAGAAAAAGAAAGTGAGATCAGTGAAAAGAAGAAAGACTATGATTCAACAATGAATGCAATTCTAGAGAAGGAACTTCTGAAAGAAGAAATGCTGAAGAAGTCAACTTCTCCTCCTTTTCCTCAAGCATTGCATGGGAAAAAGGGGATTAGAAATGCAGCTGAAATCCTTGAGGTATTGAGACAAGTGAAAGTCAATATCCCACTGTTGGATATGATTAAACAAGTTCCAACATATGCAAAATTCCTAAAGGACTTATGTACTATCAAAAGAGGGTTGACTGTAAACAAGAAAGCCTTCTTGACTGAGCAAGTAAGTGCAATCTTACAATGTAAGTCTCCTTTGAAGTACAAAGATCCGGGAAGTCCTACCATTTCAATCATGATTGGAGGGAAGGTAGTGGAGAAAGCTTTGTTAGACTTGGGAGCGAGTGTGAATTTGCTTCCATATTCCGTCTACAAGCAATTGGGACTTGGTGAATTGAAGCCAACGGCAATCACTCTATCTCTAGCAGATAGATCAGTAAAAATTCCAAGGGGGGTAATTGAGGATGTCTTGGTTCAAGTTGATAATTTCTACTATCCAGTAGATTTTATTGTTCTTGATACAGATCCTACTATAAAGGAAGCTAATTTAGTTCCTATCATCCTTGGAAGGCCATTTCTTGCTACCTTAAATGCAATCATCAACTGCAGGAATGGGCTGATGCAACTCACTTTTGGCAACATGACACTTGATCTCAATATCTTCTATATCTCTAAAAAGCAAACCACTCCGGAAGAAGAAGAGGGTCCAGAAGAGGTGTGCATTATTGACACTCTGGTGGAGGAGCACTGTAATCAGAATATGCAAGACAAGCTGAATGAAAGTCTTGTGGATTCTGAGGAAGGTTTGTCTGAACCCCCTAATGTGCTTGCTACTCTATAAAGTTGGAGAAGGATAGAAGAGATTCTACCTTTGTTCAATAAAGAAGAAGAGGCAGTTGCTGAAAAAGAAACTCCAAAACTCAATCTGAAGCCTCTACCTGTGGAGTTAAAATATACATATCTTGAGGAAAATAATCAATGTCCTGTTGTAATATCTTCATCTCTGACTAGTCATCAAGAGAATTGTTTAATGGAAGTTCTTAAGAGGTGTAAGAAGGCAATAAGATGGCAAATATCTGACTTGAAAGGCATTAGTCCTTTAGTTTGCACTCATCATATATATATGGAGGAGGAAGCAAAGCCAATTCGTCAACTTCAAAGAAGATTGAATTCTCATTTACAAGAGGTGGTGCGAGCTGAGGTGCTGAAGCTACTTCAAGCAGGTATTATCTACCCTATATCTGATAGCCCTTGGGTGAGTCCTATTCAAGTGGGACCAAAGAAGTCAGGGATTACTGTGGTTTAGAACGAGAAAGGGGAAGAAATTACTACACGCCTCACTTCAGGTTGGAAGGTGTGTATTGATTATAGAAAGTTGAATGCTGTAACCAGGAAAGATCATTTTCCATTGCCATTTATTGACCAAGTGCTGGAGAGAGTCTCTGGACATCCGTTCTATTGCTTCTTGGACGGGTATTCAGGGTATTTTCAGATTGAAATTGATGTGGTAGATCAGGAAAAGACCATTTTTACATGTCCATTTGGAACATATGCTTACAGAAGAATGCCTTTTGGTTTATGCAATGCACCTGCTACATTTCAAAGATGTATGTTGAGTATTTTCAGTGATATGGTGGAGCGAATTATGGAAGTTTTCATGGATGACATCACCGTATATGGAGGTACATTTGAGGAATGCTTAATTAATTTGGAAGCAGTTCTTCACAGATGCATTGAAAAAGACCTAGTGCTTAACTGGGATAAATGCCATTTTATGGTACGTCAAGGAATTGTCCTTGGTCATATCATATCCGAAAAAGGCATTGAAGTTGATAAAGCAAAGGTGGAGCTTATTGTTAAATTACCATCACCAACAACTGTAAAAGGAGCAAGGCAGTTCCTTGGCCATGCAGGGTTCTATAGGAGGTTTATAAAAGGTTTTTCAAGTCTTTCAAAACCTCTTTGTGAGCTGTTAGCTAAGGATGCTAAGTTTATATGGGATGAAAGATGTCAAAATAGTTTTGATCAACTGAAGAAATTTTTAACAACAACTCCAATAGTGAGGGCCCCTAACTGGCAATTACCCTTTGAACTGATGTGTGATGCCAGTGACTTTGCTATAGGAGCTGTGCTTGGCCAAAGAGAAGATGGGAAGCCCTATGTGATCTACTATGCAAGCAAAACACTGAATGAAGCTCAAAGGAACTACACAACTACAGAGAAAGAATTGTTAGCTATGGTATTTGCTTTGGACAAATTTTGTGCTTATTTAGTGGGGTCTTTCATCATTGTCTTTACTGACCATTCAGCCTTGAAGTATTTATTGACAAAGCAAGATGCAAAAGCAAGGTTGATTAGATGGATTCTTTTGCTACAAGAATTCGATCTCCAAATCAAATATAAGAAAGGAGTGGAGAATGTGGTAGCTGACCACCTTTCAAGGTTAGTTATAGCACATAATTCCCATCCCTTGCCTATTAATGATGATTTTCCTGAAGAATCACTCATGTTCCTAGTGAAAACTCCTTGGTATGCTCATATTGCTAATTATTTAGTTACTGGTGAAATTCCAAGTGAGTGGAATGCACAGGACAGGAAGCACTTCTTTGCAAAAATTCATGCTTATTATTGGGAAGAGCCCTTTCTTTTTAAGTATTGTGCAGATCAGATCATAAGGAAGTGTGTCCCTGAAGATGAGCAACAAGGGATTCTAAACCATTGTCATGAGAATGCATGTGGAGGCCACTTTGCCTCTCAGAAAACAGCCATGAAGGTGTTGCAATCAGGGTTTACTTGGCCATCTCTTTTCAAAGATGCCCACATCATGTGTAGAAGTTGTGATAGATGCCAAAGGCTTGGAAAGCTAACAAAAAGAAATCAAATGCCTATGAACCCCATTCTAATAGTTGAGCTATTTGATGTATGGGGTATTGACTTCATGGGGCATTTCCCAATGTCTTTTGATAATTCTTACATCTTGGTGGGGGTGGATTATGTTTCTAAATGGGTTGAGGCAATCCCCTGTAAACAAAATGACCACAAAGTGGTTCTCAAGTTTCTTAAAGAGAACATTTTCTCAAGATTTGGGGTACCCAAAGCCATAATCAGTGATGGAGGTGCTCATTTTTGCAACAAACCTTTTGAAGCTTTATTATCCAAGTATGGAGTGAAGCATAAGGTAGCTACACCTTATCATCCTCAGACTTCCGGGCAAGTTGAGCTAGCTAACAGGGAAATAAAGAACATATTGATGAAAGTGGTGAATTCAAGCAGAAAAGATTGGTCTATTAGGCTTCATGATTCATTGTGGGCATATAGAACAGCTTATAAGACTATTCTTGGCATGTCTCCCTATCGTCTTGTCTATGGCAAAGCATGCCATCTCCCTGTGGAAGTTGAATACAAAGCATGACTATTCTGGACTTGATCAGAGCCGGAGCAAAGAGATGTCTAGACCTTAATGAGATGGAGGAATTAAGAAATGATGCTTATATCAATTCCAAAGTTGCAAAACAGAGGATGAAGAAGTGGCATGATCAACTAATATCCAACAAGGAATTTCAGAAAGGACAAAGAGTTTTACTGTATGACACAAGACTCCATATCTTTCCTGGGAAGCTCAAGTCAAGGTGGATAGGCCCGTTCATTATTCACCAAGTATATGTCAATGGAGTGGTGGAATTATTGAATTCCAATGGCAAAGACACCTTTAGAGTCAATGGATATCGTCTCAAGCCATTCATGGAGCCATTCAAACCAGAAAAGGAGGAAATCAACCTCCTTGAGCCACAAAAAGCCTAAGCAAATAAGGGTTTGGTGGACGTGGTTTTACCACAGTCCAAAATTTTTGTAAAGTTTGTAAATTTCAAAGTTTTTTTTCCATACTTTTGATCTTAGTTTTTGATCTTAAAATTATGTTTTTATATGTGTTTTAATCTTTTTGAATGATCTCAGGTGGAAAAGATTATAAATAAATTGAAAGGAAGAAATTGGAGCAAAAACAAAGCAAAAACAGGGCTCTGCGAGAGTTCGCAGCCTAAGGAAATCTTCTGCGAAATAAGCACTTTGCTGCCAAACCATTTCGCAACTCATTGGAATTCTCTGCAAAAATTTTCGCAGCTGCGAAGTCGAGTTTGGCACACGAGTGCCACTTCGCAGCACAGGACCCCCATTTCACAGCTGCGAAACGGCTGCGAAGCTCTAAAGCGTGAAAATCCTTGATTTCGCAACCAAAGTTCCATTCCGCAGGGTATTTCGCAAATGTGAAAGCAATTTTGGCACACGTGTGCCACTTCGCAGCACAGTGACACTCAATTCGCAGCTGCGAAATGCATTGCAAAGTGGGCTGCGAAAATGACTTTTTGCTGCGAAATTGGCCTTTTTCTGCGAAACTCAAAATGACCCTTAATATTCCGTTATTTTTATATATACCGGTCATTTGAGCTGCGAAAGGGTTTCAAAAAGAGAACGCGCCATAGTTGCTGACTGTTCATCTCCTTGCCCGAGCCCGACGTCGTGCGAACCTCCGATCATCTTCTCCGGTCATCACTTCCGACCAAATTTTTGGCAATCCGAAATGGCGCGAACCAGAGGAGCCAAATCTTCCTCTCCTTCAAGCCGCAAGAGAGTCCCGCGAGGGGAGCCCGTTCTAGAACCCACCTCTGAACCTCCGCAGCAAAAAGCTGTTTCCCCTCCAGCGAAGCCCGCACCGTAGAAGCCTCCGGCAAGGCGTTATCTCACCAAGTCTCCATTTTGCACAGTGCAACGGAATTTCTCCTGAAGCCTTCTGATATTTTCGACCGACTTTTTGAGATATTTTGCTTTAGATATTTGATGTCTAAATCCCCAAACTCTCCTTGTAACCCACCTATCATAGGATTCCTTAGTCTTTAAGTAAGAACAAAAGGGTGAATAACCTCTTATATATAGTTTGTAATTTTCTTTAGAAGAGGAGGATGAATCTCTCGGGAGCTTGTTCTTGGAGACAACCTTTTGTATAAGTAAGAAATATAGCTATAGAGAACTTGCTCTGTTTTTCATATATATTTTTGTTTTTCTTGTTATTTCTATTTCTAACCAATCATACTCTGAGGATTTTTCCTCAGAGGATTAGAGGCTAGGATCTTCGTCTCTTGGAGTGAAGAAATCCAGGTAAGTTTCCAAATGCAAGAATTGGAAGTTTTGTTGTTTTAGTTTTTAATGAAGAGAAAGTGTGACTCGTTAATGGTTTTTATCTTTTTAGTTAATTTAAAACACCTTTAATTCACCTGAGCCAACACTTGGTAAGGCAAGTGATCCCCGTCCATGGAGATGCACTAGTTTATCTCTTGCGAGCTTTTGGGAGGTGATTTGAAGGTAGGATTTTCTAGAATTTCCAACACTTGGTAAGCTTTTGGACTCTAAGGAGACATCCATTAGTTATCTCAAGCGAGCTTAAGATGGGAAATCCAAGGTTAAGGATCACCTTGAATGGCAAATGCTAGGTGAGAGGCATGAGTCATTGCAAGGTGCATCAGTGAGAGGGAATTAGTGTTTGAACCCATTAAGGGGAAACATCTGTACCACACCGGTTAGAGAATTAACTATATGTTAATTCTCTAATGCGAGGAAAAGAAACAAGTGATCGGAATTCTCCTTTTTGTATGAGGAACCTGAGCCTAGTGATCTAAACTCCAAGAAACACTTTTCTTTGTAAGTAAAATCAGTTACTATTTTTGGTTAGCTTAAAACCAATCCTTTTTCCACCAAAGTTTATGTTTTCTTTTAAAGCTAACCTTGAAATGAAAAGGCACCAATTCAGCTTTGAATTAATATCAATTGTAGAGTGAAAACCCATCCTAGTGAACGACCCTAGAGCCACTATGCTATGCTAGCTAAAGCTATTCCAGTACATGGTGTAATAGGTTATAAATTTTGTTGATTACTCCCTGAGGACCACAATCAAGGGACACCAGCTGGACACGTATCAAATGGCACCACTGTCAAGGACCATTGAGAGGACATGAATCAACTGAGACACCAATTGGGAACGAATCACTATGACCAACTAAAGGCGCTGGACAATATGAATGACTCCGGGTCATAAGTTGAGTGCTTTAGATTTTATGAACACTTAGGGTTGTAGATGACATGAATGACTCCGGGTCGTGAGCTTAAGGCTCTAAATGCTATGAATAGCTCAGGGTTGTGGATAACATGAATGACTCTAGGTCATGATCTTAGGGTTCTTGATGTTATGACAGCTCAGGGCTTTGGATGACATAAACGATTCCGGGTCATAAGCTTAAGGCGATAAATGTTATGAATAGCTAAGGGTTGTGGCAGATATGAACAACTCGGAGTCGTGAGCATAAGGCTCTTGATGCTCTGAACAACTCTGGCTCTGGATAATATGAATGACTTTGAGTACTGAGCTCAAGGCTCCAAATTCTATGAAAAGCTCAGGGCTCCAAATTCTATGAAAAGCTCAGAGCTATGGATGACATGAACGACTCTGAGTCATGAGCTCAAGGCTTTAACTACATTGAACAGCTCTGGCCAGTCGATAATATGAACGACTCCAAGTTTTAAGTTGAGAGATCTAAATACTATAAACAACTTAGACTTATAGATGACATGAACCACTCCGAGGTTTGGGTTGAGGGCAATAGATGACACGAATGACTCTAGGTTTTAAGTTAGGGGCTCTAAAGGGTATAAATAACTCAAGGTTATGGATGACATGAATGATTTTGGGTCATGAGCTAGGGCAATAAATGCTATGAATAGCTCAAGGTTGTGGCTACTATGAATGACATGGGAACATGAGCTTAGGGCTTTAGGTGATATAAACAACTCGAGGCTGTAGATGATCTAAACAATTCTGGGATGTGAGGACAAGGTTTTTGATGTTATGAATAGCTCAGTTCTCTATATGACATAAACAACTCCGTGTCATGAGTTTAGCGCTCTAAATACTACAAACAACTTAGGTTTGTTGATGACATGAACAACTCCTAGTTCTAAGCTTAGGGTAATAAATGCATTGAACAGCTCAGAGTTATGGATGACATGAATGACTCTTGGTTGTGAGCTTAGGGCAATAAATGCATTAAACAACTTAGGGTTGTGGCTAATATGAATGGCTTGAGCTCAGGGATCTAGATGTTGTAAATAACTAAGGCCTATGGATGTGACTAATGATAATAGGTTATGAGCTTAGTGTTTTAGATGCAATGAAACCCTCAGGGCATTAGATGACATGAAGGACTTCGGGTCGTGAGCATAAGGCCCTAAATCCTATCAACAACTCAAGGCTATGGATTATATGAATAACTCAGGGTTTGATTACTACTCAAAAAGTGCTATTTTATAGCTTGTAATTAACTCTTTTAAACACTTTTGAGTAGTAGTTATTACCTTTTAACTCAATTGGCATGTTAAGGACCCTTGCAATCGTTTCTAATCAAATTGTGTTAAGTTTTGGTGTTTTTGATAGTTTTTTATCACCAAAGCAATCTAAGATGAGGGAGAGTTTTTTATAATCCATGGAAAAGAAAATGGAAGCTCCTTTACAAGAAGAATCCAAGATTTGGAGCTTTGTAGTCCTTTGCAAAAAGCAAATCAAGAATGAAAGGAGGAAAAACAGAGAAAGGAATCTAACATGAAGTAATTTAAGAGGAGAGAAACTGTAGGACACATTTAGATCACTTAGTGGAGTTCATTTTATACATACTAAGTATTGTTTCAAATATCGGGAAGTCAGGAGTCCAACGCTTCAAACAGTGTGCATATCAGAGCTGAAACGAAGAAGTTATGGTCGTTTGAAGACAATCGTGCAAAGTTAAGCGAAAATTTCGCAGCTGCGAAATGAGTTGCGAAAATTTTGCAGTTGCAAAATCCACTTGCGAAAATTTCACAAGGTATTTTGTAGCTGCGAAACCACCTACAAGCACACGTGTGCCACTTCACAAGTTGAAATTCCATCTTCGCAGCTGCGAACCACGTTGCGAAATCATCTTCAAGTTGCGAACCAAGGTACGAAATCATCTTCAAGTTGCGAACCAAGTTATGAAATCATCTTCAAGCTGTGAATGAAGTTGCGAAATCAACCTTTTCTTGCAAAATGGACAATTCAACTTGCCAAATCAACCTTTTCTTGCGAAATGGACAATTCAATTTGCAAAATCCATCTGTGTAATCTCAGATATTTGCAACCAACTCAGTTAGATTTTTTCTCAAGATATTTTGTGTAAATTTCTATTTTCTCCTTATAATCAGCTAAAGATATTATCTAGATATTTCTTAGAAAATATCTTCTATATATATCTCTGAACCAATGTAAAAATGCAGAGATGTAATCCGATGAGAGGAGGATCATAGTAAGAAATATATCTACAGAGCACTTGCTCTACTTTGCCTTCATATTTTTGTTTTCTCATTATTTTTATTTCTAGCGTGGCTAGCTTTTTGTCTCTTGGAGTGAAGAAAGCTGGGTAAGGTTCCGAATGCAAAAATTGGAAGTTTTATTGTTTCAATTTTTAATGAAGAGAAAGTGTGACCCGTTAATGGTTTTTATCTTTTTAGTTAACTTAAAACTCCTTAAAATCACCTGGGCCAACACTTGATAAGGCAAGTGGACTCCGTCCATTGAGTTACACTAGTTTATCTCTTACGAGCCTTTGGAAGGTGGTTTAGAGGTAAGATTTTCTATAATAGCCAACACTTGGTAACTTTTGGACTCCAAGGAGACATCCATTAGTTATCTATTGCGAGCTTTTGACGGGTAATTGATTCGTGCCCACTTGGTGTCTCAGCTGATTCGTGTCCAGCTGGTGCTCCTTGATTGAGGGAGTAATCAACAAAATTTATAACCTATTACACCATGAACTAGGGTAGCAAAGACAAAGCTACTATAACATAGTGGCTCTAAGATCTTTCACTGGGATGGGTTTTCACTTTGCAAATGATATTAATTCAAAGCTGAATTGGTGCCTTTTCATTTCAAGGTTAGCTTTAAAAGAAAACATAAAGATGTTTGAAGGAAAAAGGTTTGGTTTTAAACTAATAAAAAATAGTAACTGATTTTACTTACAAAGAAAAGTGTTTATTGGAGTTTAGATCACTAGGCTCAGGTTCCTCATACAAAAAGGGAGTTCCGGTCACTTGTTTCTTTTCCTTGCATTAGAGAATTAACATATAGTTAATTCTCTAACCGGTGTTGTACAGATGCTTCCCATGAATGGGTTCAAACACTAAATCCCTCTCACTGATGCACCTTGCAATGGCTCATACCTCTCACCTAGCACTTGCCATTCAAGGTGATCTTTAACCTTGGATTACCCGTCAAAAGCTCACAAGAGATAACTAATGGATGTCTCCTTGGAGTCCAAAAGCTTACCAAGTGTTGGCTATTCTAGAAAATCCTACCTTCAAGTCATCTCCCAAAGGCTCACAAGAGATAAACTAGTGCATCTCCATGGATGGAGATCACTTGCCTTACCAAGTGTTGGCCCAGGTGATTTAAAGGCGTTTTAAGTTAACTAAAAAGATAAAAACCATTAACGGGTCACACTTTCTCTTCATTAAAAACTAAAACAACAAAACTTCCAATTTATGCATTCGAAAACTTACCCGGTTACCTTAGCTCCAAGAGACGAAAAGCCTAGCCTCTCATCCTCTGAGGAAAAATCCTCCGAGAATGTTTGGCTAGCAAGAAAATGAAAATGAAAGAGAAGAAAAAAACAGAGCAAGGCTCTGTATATTCTATATATTTATATATCTATATCTTTTACAGTGGATGCAAGGGAATATATATAGAGACGTTTTTCCAACCTTCCTAACTAAGAAATCTTATGGTTGGTGGATTACAAGGAGAAGAATGGAAATTTATACAAAAATATCTGAAGAAAAATATCCAAAAGTGTCGGTCGCAAATATCAGGAAGCTCTAAGGACCATTTCGCAGGTGAAAACGAGGTCTGCGAGATTTCGCAGACGCACAAAAAGGGCTGCGAAATCACTTCGCAACAAAAGGCTGATTTCGCAACACTGCGAAGTTGGCTTTCAGCTTGCAGTGTTCGGCTTCCAACATGTTGCAAACATCGGGAAACTTCAGGAGGAATTCTACAGCACTGTGCAAAATGGCTGCGAAATCATTTCGCAGCAAAAGGGTGATTTCGCAGCCGTGCAAAATTCTTCCTTCAGCTTGGAGTGATCGGCTTCCAATGACTGTAACTCCTTCATTTCAATTCCAAATTGCACACCGTTTGAAGAATTGGATTTTTGACTTCCTGATCTTCAAAACAACATATAGCATGCATAATTTGGACTCCAGAAAGTGCTCCAAAAGTAGCTGACATGACTGTCATAAAAAATTGCGTCATGGCAGATTTCTCTTTGCTTCCCCTCCTTGCATTCCGGATTTGCTTATGGCAAAGGACTTAAAAGCTTCGGTTCTTCATGTTTCTGAGCTTTCCATTGCTTTGCCATGGATTCCAAATAACTCTCCTCAATCTCATATTGCTTTGGTGATCAAAAAGCTATCAAAACACCAAAACTTAACACAATTTGATTAGAATTGATTGCAAGGGTCCTTAACATGTTAATTGGGTTAAAAGGCAATAACTACTACTCAAAAGTGTTTAAAAGAGTTAATTACAAGCTATGAAATAGCACTTTTTGAGTAGTAATCAGTAATCCAAGGTCAAGGATCACCTTGAATGGCTAATACTAGGTGAGAGGTATGAACCATTGCAAGCTGTATCAGTGAGAGGGATTTAGTGTTTGAAACCATTAATGGGAAGCATTTGTACCACACCGGTTCGGGAAATAACTATATGTTAAATCCCCAATGCGAGGAAAAGATTCAAGTGACCGGAACTCCCTTTTAGTATAAGGAACCTGAGCCTAGTGATTTGAAACTCCAAGAAACACTTTTCTTTGTAATTAAAATCAGTTACTATTTTTGGTTAGCTTAAAACCAACCTTTTCAAACATCTTTATGTTTTATTTTAAAGCTAACCTTGAAATAAAAAAGCACCAATTTAGCTTTGAATTAATATCAATTGTGGAGTGAAAACCCATCCCAGTGAACGATCCTAGAGCCACTATGCTATGCTAGTTGAGGCTATCCTAGTACGTGGTGAAATAGGTTATAAATTTTGTTGATTACTCCCGTGTGAGGACCGAAATCAAGGTACACCAGTTGATTGAGCATCAATCAACAGGACATACACCAGCTGGGCACAGAATCAAATGGTGTCGTTGCCAAGGACCATTGAGAAGACCGAATCAGCTGGTACACCAATTGGGAATGAATCAGGGTCGTGTGCTTAGGGCTTTAAATGCTATGAACAGTTCTGCCCTTTGGATGACATGAACGACTCTGGGTTGTGAGCTCATGGATCTAGCTATGAACAACTCATGGCTGTGGATGACATGACTGACTCCAGGTTTTGAGTTTAGGGCTTTAAATAATATAAACAACTTTGGGATGTGGATGACATGAACGACCCTAGGTTGTGAGCTAAGGGAAATAAATGCTATGAACAACTTAAGGTTGTGGCTGATATGAATGACACAAGGTCATGAGTTTAGGACTCTAGAAGACATGAACCATTCTAGGTCATGAGCATAAGGCTCTTAATGCTATGAACACCTCAGTGCTCTATATGATTTGAATGACTCTGGGTCATGAGCTCTAGGCTCTAGATGCTATGAACAACTCAGGGTTGTGGATAACATGAACAACTCTAGGTTCTTGACTCAAGGCTCTAGATGGTATGAATAGCTTAGGGCAGTTGATGACATGAAGAACTCTGGCTTATGAGGCCAAGGCCCTAAAGGCTATGAACTACTCATGGTTGTCAATGATATGAACGACTTTGGGTTGTGAGCTCAAGGCTCTAGATTTTATGAACAACTCAGAGTTGTGAATGACATGGATGACTCTGGATCATGAGCTCAAGGCTCTAGACACACTATAAATAGTTCAGGATTGTAGATGATATGAATGACTCGAGGTCGTGTGCTCAGAGCTCTAGATGTTTGAACAACTTCGGGCTATGGATGACATGAGCAACTCTGGGTCATGAGCTCAAGACAATAAATGATATGACTAGCTCAAGGTTGTGGCTGACATGAAGGGCTCTAGGTTATGAATTGAGCGTTCTACATGCTATGAACAGCTCAAGGTTGTGGATGACAAGAATGACTTTATGTTGTGACCTTAGGGCTCTAAATGTTATAACTAGCTCAGGGCTATGGATGTTATGAATGACTCAGGGTCATGTGCTCAGGGCTCTTAATGCTATGAACAACTTAGGGCTATGGATGATAGGAATAACTATGGGTTGTTATCTCAAAGCAATAAATACTATGACCAGCTCAGGGTTATGGCTAAAATGAATGACTAAAGGTCATGAGCTCATAGCTCTAGATGTTATGAAAAGTTCAGGGCTCTAAATGGTAAGAACGACTCTAGACTGTGAGCTTAAGTCTCTAGATGCTATGAATAGCTCAGGGCTATGGAGTACATGAATGACAATGGTTCGTGAGCTCAAGTCTCTAGACACTATGAACTGCTCAAGGTTTTTGATGATAAGAACAACTCTGGGTCATGAGCTCGGGGCTTTAGATGCTATGAACAACTCATGGTTATGGATGGCATAATTGACTCTAGGTCACGAGATTAGGGTTGTAGTCACTATGAGCAGATCAAGGTCATGGAAGATACGAAGGACTTGAGGTCCCGTGAGCTCAAGGCTTCAAATGCTATAAATAAATCAAGGCTATGGATGACATAAAAACCTTTAGATGATGAGCTCTGAGATCTAGATGCTATGAACAGCTCAGGGATATGGATGATATGAATGACTCGGGGTCATGAGCTCAGGCCTCTAGACGCTGTGAATAACTCAGGGCTATGGATGATAGGAATGACACTAGGTTGTGAGTTGAGGAAAATAAATGCTTTGAACAACTCAAATCTATGGCTAATATGAATGACTCGAGGTTGTGATCTCAAGGCTCTAGATGTTATAAATAGCTTAGCGATGTGGATGACATGAACGAATTTGGGTCATGAACTAAGGGCTCTAGATGCGATGAATAGCTTAATGCCATGGTTGACATGAACGACTCTAGGTCATGAGCTCAGGGCTTTAGATGCTATGAACAACTCAAGACTGTAGTTGATATGAATAACCCAGGGTCATGAGGTCATGTCTCTAGATGCTATGAACAACTTAGGGTTATGAATGACATCAACAACTCCAGGTTGTGAGCTTTGGGCAATAAATGCCATGACCTGCTCAAGGTTGTGACTGATATGAACAACTTCAGGTTGTGAGCTCAAGGCTGTAGAAGCCATAAACTACTTAGGGCTGTGGATGACATGAAAAACTATGGGTCACGAGCTCAAGGCTCTAGATGCTATGAATAACTTAGGGCTATGGATAATGTGAATGACTGTAGGTCATGAAATCAGGGCTCTATACGTTATGAGCAGTTCAAGGTTGTGGATGATATGTATGATTCTAGTCCGTGACCTTAAGTCTCTAGATGTTATGATTCGTCCCCAATTTGTGTGCTCTTTGATTCAGTCATCAGACGAAAGGTATTAACAAAATTTATAAACCTAATTCACCATACACTAGGGTAGCATAGCTAGCATAGTATAGTGGTTCTAAGATCGCCCACAGGGATGGGTTTTCATATTACACATGATATTAGTTAAAGTACTGAAATGGTGTTTTTTCTTTTATGAGTTAGCTTTAAAAGAAAACATAATCTTTGGTTGAAAAAGGTTGGTTTTAAGTTAGCCATAAATAGTAACTGAGATTAATTACAAAGAAAAGGTTTCTTGGAGTTTTAGGTCACTAGGTTCAGGTTCCTTAGACAAAAAGGGGAGATTTCAGATCTTTTCCTCGCGTTGGGGACAATAACATAAAGAATGGTTATCTCCCGAACCGTTGTGCATTTAGCAATCAAGATTTGATCCCACTGGTCCATGAAAGACTGCAGTTGCTTCCCATTAATGGTTTCAAACACTAAAGACCTCTCACTGTGAATCATCTTTCAATGGCTTGTAAGAGACAACTAATCACCTCTCATTGTGAAAAGCTTACCAAGTATTAGCCATTCAAGGTGATCCTAACCTTGGATTACCCTTTAAAGGCTCACAAGAGATAACTATTGGATCTCTAAGGAGTCCGAAAAGCTTACCAAGTGTTGGTCATTCTAGGTAATCCTACCTTTAAATCACCTTCCAAAGGCTCGCAAGAGATAACTAATGGATCTCTAGGGAGTCCAAAAAGCTTACCAAGTGTTAGCCCAGGTGATTTTAAGGGATTTTAAGTTAAACTAAAAAATAAAAACCATTAAAGGGTCACAACTTTCCTCATTTAAAACAAGGAAAACTCCTACTTTTGTATCTGGATCGCTTACCTAGCTTCCTTCAATTCAAGAAACGAAAAACCTAGCCACTCATCCTCTGAGAAAACATACTCAGAGGTTGGTTGGCTAGAAAGAAAATAAAAACAAAATGAATAGATAAGGCAGAGCAAAGGTTTGTGCATTTCTTATCAAAAGAATGTACAAGTGCTCTCAGGAATTTCTTCCGAGATTCTGAGATATTACCAAAAGAGATATTTTAAGACATATATAAAGAGATATTTTTAACCCCTCATTTAGATATCCTAAATATCTAAAAATATCTTTAGTTGATTACAAGGAGAAAATAGGTAATTACACAAAATATCTTGAGTTAAAAATCTAACAGAGTAAGTGCAAAAATATCTAAAAATTACACAAGAGGAAATTTGCAAGGCTCGCGAAATTTCGCACAGGGTGCGAAATCAGTTTTTCACAGTCTTGCTCTCTGTCCTACAGCTTGTACTCCTTTTGGGCATTTCGCATGCTTTACGAAAATTTTGCATAGCCATGCGAAATTGATGGAAGTTAGATTTCTTCTCTGATTCTCTTCCTTGCATACTTGATTGATTTGGCAAAGGCTCTGAAGCTCTCCAAAACTTGGATTCTTCATGTAATTTAGCTTCAACTTGCTTTGACATGGACTACACAAAGTTCTCCCTCATTCTTGGCTTGTTTTAATGATCAAAAAGCTATAAAAAACACCAAAACTTGCCAAAAACTGATTAGTAACACTTGCAAGGGTCCTTAATGTGCCAATTGAGTTAAAAGGTAATAAATACTACTCAAATGTGTTTAAAAGATTTTATAACAAGCTATAAAAGAGCACTTTTTGAGTAGCAATCACTCCCCCCAACTGACATATTGCTAGTCCCTTAGCAATCAATGAGAGAAAAATAAAAATAAGACAGTAATATAATTTACAAAATCATGCTAATCACTCGAAAAAATTTTCAAGTGGCATGATGTAGAGCATACTCTCTCATGGAACATTAAGGAGGTCAAACCCAACCTTCAGAAGAGTTTATCAAATATCTTGCCTGATCACAATTCATAAAGAGTAGGCATTATGCAAATTTAAGTATTAAAAGGATTTCCACTCTCATAGGTTCAATCATTACTCTTCCATAAAAATCTATGAGTTAAGCTTATTAGTTTCTAAATATAGCATGTTTTGAACTAATCTCTCCACCCCCAACCTAGTTCTTTCTCAAACTTTAGCAAACTAACCAGCCTCCAATAGGCTAAGAACGCACCTCTTTTATTTCACAATCTTTTTTCGTAGGTGTGCAATGCTTAAGGTATTATTTTCTAAAGTGTCAATGTAACGGGGATCCATCGATGACTCCCAACCAATCAAGGTTTAGGGCATCAAGCTTTAAGGATCTTTCAATCACTAACTCTTTAGATTTTACCCTGGACTTTTGAGATTGAAATTTAATACCCAAGCACCTACAATATGTTAAACTCCACTTATTCACCCTTGTACGAGCATTGAGGTTGGTGACTCCCAACCAATAAAGGCTTAGGGCACCGGGTTTTAAAGAATTTTGCCATATACCCCTCAGACCTTGCTTGGGTTTCAAAGCAAGTGCAACACTTTATTCTTTTTTTATTTTTTCAAAGGCTAATTGGCCTTTCATAAGGTGTCCCAACACTATTAAAATGAGGTCAAAGGTACCAAGTCTAAATTTTCCTAAGTTCAGGTGGTGAGATAGTTTTTCATCTTATAAACGGAACCTAATGTGCACAGTGTGTGGTAAGATTAAAGTGGAAGAAATAAGGTTGAATTCAATAGGAGTTTCAATAATTCATCAACCTTAATACGCATAATACAAACTCTAAGATTCAAGTAAAAAGGTAAGAATTCAATTTCTCCCATTTCAATTTGAGAATTTTTCTTTAATAATCATGGAAAGTAGAGTAAAAACTTTTAAAATTAAGCAAAAATTTAAAAATTAAGCAAAAAAAAATACTAAATTAACAAAATAACCTAGCATTATTAACAAAACTTCCTTCCTTAACTCTCCCCCCAACCAAGATCAACATTGCCCTCAATGTGGCAAGAACGATTGCAAATAAAGGGAGGAAGTGGTACCTCCTAAGTGACATGGAGTCTGAGTCGTATAGGAGAAACCACATGATTCAAAAAACAAAAGATTAATGAGTAAAGGAAATAGAAAAAATGGCAAGTATAAATAAAAATGATGTGTATATATTACTTTAAGAAAGTACAATGCGAGATATGATCATGTAACACATCCAATCCCTTAATATAAAACATCAAAACAAGTAATTATGTCTATTTACATAATAAGTAAATACAAGATAATAAAGAGATGATCAAGGATCATGTGAAGATGATGGATCTGTGGCTACCTCCTGAGTGGGCTGAATCGAGACATCGGCTCTGGTGGTCTCCTCAGTTGTAGTCGTTTCCTCAACTGGAGCTATGGGCTCTGATGGTCTAGGAATGTCAGGCTGAGGTGGTGGCAGGAGTCCCAGATGCTGCTGAATCTGATGAAGGATAGTAGTATGCTGGTCCTATTGAGCATATATGTCGGCCATATACCCGAATAAAGCATTGTGTGTAGTGGTGAGTGTCTGGAATAAATGTACCATGGCACGAAACTCTGGCATAAATGGTGATGGAGGCCTTTGATGTAGAAGGTGCAACCTATGGAACAACTGGAATGGTAGGAGGAGTAGTAGAAGTGGCCTTAGGCATAGGTGGTACAGGGGCAGGTGGTACAGACTCCATGGGAAGCTCATCCTGTTGTGCCTGCTGAACCTGTGGTGGCACTAGAGGTGCTAGCCTAGGTGGGGCTCCTAGAGGTGACGAATAACCTGCCAACTGTGTCCATTTTTCGAGAGTGAATCATTCTCGATAATGGTGGTGGCACTCAAGGTGGGGCTCTGTAGGATAGCCCATATGCTCCAATATGTGATAGAGAAACCGTGGAAACAACAGTGGAATAGTTTCGACTCTCTGTAGCTTCTTCCTGTGAACCTTCTCCTCAAAGTGGAGGAGAGCGGCCATAATCAAGTGATGTGGCCCAAAATAGAAGCCCTCAGATATCCTGAATAAAGCGTCAAGGATGGCTCATCGCCTCTGCACTAGATGCTGAAGAGGAAAAATGTTGGACCACAACAACATATCTACTAGGAGCATCCTAGGTGGAAGCTCCTTACGCAGAAGGACTTTATCTCTAGAGGTCCCCTTGGATAGGATGTGGACCATGTCCCGCTGAGGTATAGGGGACCACTCTTCGAAATGTGTTGGATCCACTGGCTTGTATGGCATATGTAGAGCCTCTACAATGTGTCTAGCCTCAAGGATACCCTAGCGCCCATCATTGCTGAAGTGAATGGTGGTAGGACTTTGGGTGCCCTGAGTAGTCATGGACTGATAGAAGTCCATTGCCACTCTGGGGTAGAAGAACTCTCTAAGAGTCATAAGGCATTCGAGATGATACCTCTGGAGTAGTCCAAATGAATCCTGAAGCTCCAACTGATGTCGTATGGCCTCGAGGTCAAAATAAAGCTCGGAATGGAATGGTCTGGCTCTACAATCTGAATTGCCCTCAATGGGTGACGCGGTGACCATAGGCCTCTTGATGATGGCTTTCGGTGAGATGCTGGAAGGAAGCTGAGAATTGGTAAGGTCCCGAGGATCAGGCTGTGAATGCCTAGATAACTCTCCAGGGCCTAAAGTCCTAGCCTTCTTAGCTGGAGTGCAACATATGGATGGCTCAGGGGGTGGAGAAGTCAGTGGTCTCCACATCTCGTATCGGCGTTGAGGAGGGTTAGAGGGCAATCCACCATCAAAAGATGGAATGGTCGGGGGCTCGGGGGCCTAAAATGTCGAATCCTAAGGAGAGGAGGCTCTTGGCCTCAGCTCACGAGACAATGAAGGGTCGGTATGGCCTCCTCTAATGCATGCCATGTCCGAAATGGGGTGAGAGGCGTAGGTCGCCTCTTCGAATGGTTGGTCGTCGCAAGGTGATGAAGGGTTTCGCAATGTGGTGGAGGGTTTTGCAATGGGGAATGGGGTGTGCAAACTGAAAGCAAGGTCTGAAGGTCTTTAAATAGGCTTTTAAGTGACCTTTTGTTTTCGAAAGGGCTTTTGGAATTCTCACAGACTTGCAAAATGGATTTTAGGGTTGCGAACTGGGTTCGCACACCTTTTTTAATTTCACACAGGTTTTCGCAAGGTAACTTTGGGTTTGCTAATTTTTCACATGCCTTGCGAAATTTTCGCAGGGTGTGCTAATTGGTTTTTGCAGGGTTGCTAAACTTTCGCACCCCTTGCGAAATGAGATTTTTGGATTTTTGCAAGCCCTACGAAATTTTCGCTAGGTGTGCGAATTGCTTTGTTTTTTTTACTTTGCCATCCTCCATAAATTTTTTTAAAGCTTTTCCCATCTATTTTGAAATCCACTTGTAATTTATCATCAAAAATTTAAATTAAATCACAAAAAAATAAAATTAAAGCAAGAAATCATAATTAAAACAAGTATTAAATCAATAAAACTTTAAATAAACATTAAAACAAAAAACAAAAAATATGGACTTAATGTCTTTCGACATACTAAGTCAATCTAGCCATTTTTCTTGTTAAGCTTGATGCAGCTCAATGAGGATGATTTCCTCCTTGCCTCGAGAAAAAGGCTCCATGAATGGATTGAGATGATGGCCATTAACTTTGAAACTCCCGGTGCTGTTGGAATTGAGTAGTTCCACTACTCCATTTGAATGCACTTGTTGGATAGTAAACTGACCCATCCACCTTCACTTCAGCTTTCCCGGGAAAATGTGGAGCTTAGCGTCATATAGCAAGACTCTTTGTCCCTTCTGGAATTCTTTGTGGGAGACTAATTGATTATGTCACCTCTTCAATCTTTGTTTTGCAATGTTTGAATTATTGTAGGCGTCATTTCTCAGTTCCTCCATCTCATTAAGGTCTAAGAACTTCTTCATGCCAACTCAGCTTAAATCCAAGTTAAGCTTTTTGATTGCCCACCAAGCTTTGTATTCCACTTCCACAGGGAGATGGCATGCTTTACCTTAGACTAGGTGATAAAGAGATTGTGGACCCCGCATTTCCGCTCAATGCGTTTCCCACTCGATGGCGAGCTCGATTTTTGTTTTGAAAAAATGATCTTTATTTATTAAGAAAAATGACTTGGAGTCGCCACTTATTTTTGTTTTATTTTTAAAGGGTAAACAAAATAAGAAAGAAAAACCCTAAGTGTGACTCCTTGTTTTGGAAAAGGTGGTCTGTGAGAAATTGGATCGGGTTCGGGGGTCAGGTTACTTATTGGGAAGGTACGATAAAATAGAGGAGGTGTGAAAACGGCTTGCCAGAAAGAAAGTGGCAACCAATTTTTATTAAAAATGTGACTTTTAGGACTTGAAACCCTAAGGATGAGAATTTAAAAAAAGCTAAAATTATTGAAAGGGGTTTAGAGATTGGAAAACTATTTAAAAGCTTGAATTTGAAAAAGATGTAAGAAATAGGAGTATGAGAGATTATTCATAAGAAAAACAAATAAGGATGGAACACAGAGAGAGAGTGACAGTTCAGGAGACTTGGTCATCAGTATTACAGGAGTTTGCTTTTTAATTGTGGGCGGAAATGGATTCGGCAAATCACGAGTATCTGACGAGCCAAGTTGTCCGGGGAATTTGAATTGTCGGCTGCGGATGCTCTCCGGGTAAGCGCTATCAGAGGATCCGGACATGTCTGACAGGGGAAGTTGAATCGCCCCTCTCCTATCCGACGTAAGGCGCCGGATGTGAAATATCTAGAGAAGGTGGAACGTCGGCCGGGACAGGATTCCGGATGTGAGACATCCGGAGAAGGGAATGGCGGCCGAGCAGGATTTCGGATATGAGACATCCGGAGAAGGGAATGGCGGTCGGATAGGATTCTGGATGTGAGACATCTGGAGAAGGGAATGGCGGTCGGGGCAGGATTCCGGATGTGAGACATCTGGAGAAGGTGAAATGGCTGCGGGACTGGATTCTGGATGTGAGACGTCGGAAGAAGAGAATGGCGGCAGGACAGGATTCCGGATGTGAGACATCCGGAGAAGGGAATGGCAGCCGGGCAGGATTCCGGATGTGAGATATCCGGAGAAGGCGGAATGGCGACGGGACAGGATTCCGAATGTGAGACATCCGGAGAAGGGAATGGTGGCCGGACAGGATTCCGGATGTGAGCCATCCGGAGAAGGTGGAATAGCGGCGGGACAGGATTCCAGATGTGAGACATCCGAAGAAGGGAATGGCGGCCGGGACAGGATTCTCCCCTGGGTGGGATGAGCTATGCTGCGCATCGCAAGGGGGACCATCTACGTGCGAGGAAGAGAGAGCTATATGGCAATTTTTTAGGGAGGATCCCACAGGTAGGTGAAGGTTTAGAGAGAAACGGGTTTGGTGGTATGGTTAAAGGGGTGTACACATGGGTATGGTAGAACATGGTTATGAGTAGCATGAAGGATGGGTATGGGTTGTATGGATATGGAAGCTTGGGTGAGTGGTTTCAATGGGTATGTGAAGGAGTGAAGGATAGCATGCACCCGTGAGACTCTATGTAAATGAGGGAGTGGGATGGAGAGTGAATGAGAGGAAAATGGGTGTGGTGGAGGATGCTTGATTCCTACAAGCTAACGAATCTCCTCTCCAGAAAATGCCAAGAATAGAGGGGAAAAGCCAAGAAAAAGGAAAAGAACAAACAAAAAAACTAGGAAGAAGAACAGAGCAGTATATAAGGGGAGATAACACCACTAAAACCAAGTTCTGCATCACGAAGACCAAAAGAGTCTGGTGGGAGGATCTCAATGAACTTAACACTCAAACATAGAATATATCCAACATGCAGCTCATACGGGAGAAAACAAAGATCAAATAAACAAAAGTCCGAAACAGGTTTTCTTCCTTAGGTAATCAAAGCAATCATCTCAATATCAGCAAGGAACCTCAGGTGATCCTCAAAAAAAGATAAGATAAAGTAAGAGATAATCAAACCTGACTGATTCTTCTCCTACCTCTCCCAAAAGAATGATTTTCCCCCTTCTCCTTCCGTTTTTCCTTCTCCTCCGTTTCCTTTTTCTCTTTTTCCTTCATGTCCTCTTTTTGCAAGCCCCTCTTCTGCCCTCCTATTCACTAGTCAGAAAGCATGGCTTGCCCAACCACTCTCCCTACTGCTGCACGCCTGCTGCCGCCAACATCAAGCCCTCAGCTTCCTGACTGCCCGTCCCATCTGGCCGAGATTCATGGTAAGAGAGGGGGGGTCCCCCTCACACTCCAAAAGAATAATCCCAAAAAAAAAAAAAACCCACTCTAACAACCCAAAAGCTCTTTTTAATATCCTCCAACAGGTGTCGCTTTCTCATTCGTCCATCAACTCCACTAAGCTGATTCCACAGCAACCAACCAGGAGGCGACATGTGGCCACCCGGGATAGTGAGACTTGGCAAAATTGAGTTGCTGAAAAACGAGCCCTAAATGGGGGTCTATAGAGACACTCCAAGAATGGTTTTGTAAGTTGTTCGATGCGCCCACAGTGAATCATGAAGCTTAACAGACCAATCTCTTGTGCTCATATTCACCACCTTCATCAGTATGTTTTTGATATCCCGATTTGCTAACTCAACTTGCCCAGAAGTTTGAGGGTGGTAAGGTGTAGCCACCTTATGCTTCACCTCGTACTTGGCTAAAAGAGTTTCGAACGACTTGTTACAAAAATGAGTACCCCCATCACTCATTATGGCCTTGGGTACTCCAAATCTAGAGAAGATGTTCTCTTTGAGAAATTTGAGAACAACTCTATGATCATTGGTTTTGCACGGGATCGCTTCAACCCATTTAGAAACATAATCTACTCCCATCAAGATGTAGGAGTAGCCAAAGGACGTAGGAAAAGGTCTCATGAAGTCAATGCCCCAAACGTAAAAAAGATCAACTATTAAGATGGGGTTCAAAGGCATCATGTTCCTACATGTTAACTTCCCAAGCCTCTGGCATCTATCATAGCTCCTATACATGGTGTGGGGATATTTGAAAAGTGATGGCTAGCAAAAACTCGATTGCAATACCTTCATAGTTGTCTTCTGAGAAACAAAGTGGCCTCCACATGTGTTTTCGTGGCAATGACTGAGGATCCCCTATTGCTCTTGTTCAGGGATGCACTTCCATATTATTTGATTCACACAATATTTGAATATAAATGACTCTTCCCAATAGTAGGCATGAACTTTTGCAAAAAAGTGCTTCTTGTCTTGTGTTTTTCACTCGCTTGGAACTTCTCCGATAACTACTTAGTTAGCAATATGAGCATACCAAGGAGCGACTTTTATCAACATGAGTGACTCCTCTAGAAAATCATCATTAATTAGAAACTATGGGAATTATGTGCGATGGCTAGCCTTGACAGATGGTGGTCTACCACATTCTCCATTCCTTTCTTGTCTTTGATCTGAAGATTGAACTCTTGAAGCAAGAGAATCCATTTAATCAGCCTCGCTTTCGCATCCTGCTTAGTCAGCAAATATTTCAAGGTTGAGTGATCAGTGAAAACCAAAATGAAATACCCCACCAAGTAAGCATGGAATTTGTCTAAGGCAAAAACTACAGCTAACAATTCTTTCTCTGTGGTTGTGTAGTTTCTTTGTGCTTCATTCAACGTTTTGCTCACAAAGTAGAACACTTAGGGTTTTCCATCTTCTCTTTGACCAAGAACAACTCCTATAGCAAAGTCACTAGCATCGTACATCACTTCAAAGGGCAATTGCCCGTTGGGAGCTGTCACTATTGGAGCGTCGTAAAAAATAGCTTCAGTTCTTCAAAACTCTATTGACATCGATCATTCCATACAAATTTAGCATCCTTTACCAATTGTTCACAAAGAGGTCTTGCAAGTTTAGAGAAATATTTAATAAACCTCCTATAGAAGCCAGCATGGCCAAGGAATTGCCTCACTCCTTTGATAGTTGTTGGCGATGGCAACTTGACAATAAGTTCAACCTTTGTTTTGTCCACATCAATGCCTTTTTTTTAGATAATATGCCCAAGGACAATCCCTTGGTGTACCATGAAATGGAATTTCTCCCAGTTCAGCACCAAGTACTTCTCAATGCATCGGTTCAGAACAGCTTCCAAGTTGATTAAGCATTCGTCAAACGTACTTCCATATATGGTGATGTCGTCCATAAAGACTTCCATAATATGCTCTACCATATCACTGAAAATGCTTAACATGCATCTTTGGAATGTTGCGGGTGCATTGCATAAGCTGAAAGGCATTCTTCTGTATGCGTAGGTTCCGAATGGACATGTGAAAGTGGCCTTCTCTTGGTCTTCAACATCAATTTCAATTTGAAAATACCCGGAGTAGCCATCCAAGAAGAAATAGAATGGATGGCCAGAGACCCTCCTAAGCACTTGATCAATAAACGACAACGGGAAGTAGTCATTCCTTGTTACAACATTCAGTTTTCTATAATTAATACACACCATTCAACCTGAAATGAGGCGTGTAGAAACTTCTTCTCCCTTATCATTTTGCACCACCGTGATCCCTGATTTCTTTGGCACAACTTGCGTAGGACTCACCCATAGGCTATTTAATATGGGGTAGATAATACCGGCCTAAAGTAGCTTAAGCACTTCAGCTCGCACCACCTCTTGCATGTGAGGGATCAACCTTCTTTGAGGTTGACAAACTAGCTTAGCTTCTTCTTCCATGTATATATGATGGGTACATACTAAAGGGTTGATCTCTTTCAAATCAGAAATTTGCCACCTTATCACCTTCTTACATCTCCTAAGGACTTCAAGTAGACAATCCTCCTAAGTAGTGGTAAGAGATGAAGAAATAACAACAAGGCTCTACTTGTTTTCTTCCAAGTATGCATACTTCAACTCTGTGGGTAATGGCTTCAGAATAAGCTTTGAGGGCTCCTCCTTAACAGCTTCTTGTGTCTCCTCCCCATTGAATAAAGGTAGAATTTCCTCCCTTCTCTTTCATGGGGATAGAGTAGCAAGCAAATCTGAGGATTCAAGTAACCCTTCATCAAGATCCCTACGACTCTCATTCAAATCTTCAAGCATTTTCTGATTACAATGCTCATCCACTGAATTTTCAATCATGCACACCTCTTCTGATCCTTTTTCTTCTTCAGGATGGAATTGTTTCTTACATAAATAGAAAATGTTGAGCTCTATCATCATGTTTCCAAATGTAAGTTGCATGACTCCATTCCTATAATTAATGATAACATTTAATGTAGTTAGGAATGGTATTCCAAGTATGATAGGAACATAATTAGTTCATTTGGCAACCAGGTCCGTATCAAGAACAACAAAATCCACTGGGTAGTAGAATTTGTCAACTTGAACTAGGACATCTTCAACCATGCCTCTTGGAATCTTCACAGATCTATCTGCTAGAGATAGAGTGATTGATGTTGGTTTCAACTCTCCTAGTCCCAATTGCTGGTAGACAGAGTAGGGTAGCAAATTCACACTTGGCCCTAAGTCTAACAAAACTTTCTCCACACATGTCCCTCCAATCATTACTGAGATGGTAGGACAGCTCGGATCTTTGTATTTCACTAGAGACTTGCACTGTATAATGGCACTTACTTGCTCAGTCAAGAAGACTTTCTTATTCACATTAAACCCTCTTTTTATAATGCATAAGTCCTTTAGGAATTTTGCATAAGTCAGAACTTGTTTAATCATGTCTAGCAAAGGGATGTTAACTTTCACTTGCCTCAACACTTCAAGAATTTTTGTTGCATTATTGGTTCCCTTTTTGCCATGCAAAGCTTGGGGGAAAGGTGGAGGCATAGGTTTCTCCATCATATCTTCCTGGTTGATGGTCCTCTCCGATTCTTCATTCATAGTAGATTCAAGGTTCTCATTCTTTACACTGCTCCCTTTTCTCTTTCCTTTGATTTCCTCCCTCTTCTCTTTCTTTGATTCACTCTCTGGTTCATGCTCTGGCTTGGATGTAGGTAGATCAATCTCTTTACCACTCCTTAGAGTGATCACTGCTTTGACTTCCCTCACCTGTGAAGATTCTCCCTCCTGAGCCTTCACTTCATGGATACCCTTGGGATTCTGATGAGGTTGAGAAGGAAATTTTGCTTTCTCTTGCACTGTGTTGGGATTGATGAGCCTTGAGATCCGGTACTAGAGATTATCTATCTTCTGATATAGATCATTTTGCATCCCATCCATCATTTTGTTTACACTGTCAATTCTTTGACTGAGTTGAGCGTTGATGGATTTTTGGTCTCCAACAAAGTCCCCCACGACCTTGCTAAGATTCATAATGGCTTGTTCAAGATTCGAGGCTTGCGGAGGTGCTTGGCTAGGTTGCGTGTTCTAAGATGCCCTTAGCTTCCAAGAGAAATTTGGATGGTTCCTCTAATTTGAATTGTAGGTGTTGCCATATGAAGAATTGTTATTGGGCTTAAATTGTCCAATAACATTTGCTTGATCCCTAAACATTTCTCTCACAGCTGGAATCGTAGGTCACTCCTCCACCAAGTGCTCAAAAGATTGACAAATGGAACAAAACATAGCTTGCACTGGTGTTTCAGAGATGGCTTGCACTTCTCGTATCTTCTTCATTTCTAGCTCCTCCAATCTTCTTGCCATAGCTACAACTTTTGCTTTCATATCGATGTCTTTGTTCACAGTATACATCCCAGCCTTAGCATTAAGAGCATTAGGTTGAGACTTCATTCTCCCCACTTCTCTAGCATTCGGCTCATCCCATCCTCTTGAAAATTTAGCCACATAACTTAAGAAATCCATAGCTTCCTCCAGATTCTTACTCATGAAGTCTCCTCTGCACATAGTTTCTAGGAGTTGCTTCATTGAGGAAGACATATCATTGTAAAAATAGCTCACCAATAGCCATGTATCAAAGCCATGGTGAGGACAAGCATTGATAGCTTCCATGTATCTCTCCTAACACTCATAGAATTTCTCATTCTCTTTAGCTGAGAAGTTTGAAATTTGCCTTTTCAAGCCATTGGTCCTATGAGTCAGGAAAAATTTCTTGAGAAATTCAGCTTGCAAATCAGTCCAAGTTCGAATACTCCTTGGCCTTAAACAATTAAGCCGGACCTTGGCCTTATTCTTCAAAGTGAAAGGAAATAACTTGAGCCTCATCAAGTCAATTGAAGCTCCGCTTTCTTGGAAAGTATTACAAACATTCTCAAATTCCTTGATATGCGCATAGGGATTATCACTTTCCATCTCATGGAAAGTAGGCAGAAGTGGCACAATATGTGGTCGGATCACTAGCTACTCTGTAGGTGGCACTATACATGATGGTACACTCATACGAGGTGGATGTGTGTGGTCCTTCATGGATCGGTATGTGTTGAAATTCTCCTCCTGAGCATGTTGACTATGCTAATCTTCAGGTGTAGCTTCCATGATGTTCACACACAACTCCAACTCTATTTCATGAGGCTTTTCGATTTTCACAAGTCTTCCCTCACTGTCTTGTATCCAATAGGGCATACACAACTAGCAATAACTGAAATAAAAACAAAGGAAAAAAAAAACAATTCTAGAAAAAAAAAAATTAAGGTTAACTAACAACTAAATAAAAATAAATAAAAAGAGTTAGTAAAATAAAAGAAAAATCACCAAACTTGTGATGAAGATCACAAGTGTTCTGTAAAGGTTATATCACTGTGAAGTGGCACCATCCCCAACAACGACGCCATTTGATTCGTCCCTAATTGGTGTGCTCTTTGATTAAGTCATCAGACGAGAGGTATCAACAAAATTTATAAACCTAATTCACCATACACTAGGGTAACATAGCTAGCATAGTATAGTGGTTCTAGGATCGTCCACAGGGATGGGTTTTCATATCACACGTGGCATTATTTAAAGTACTGAAATGGTGTTTTTTCTTTTATGAGTTAGCTTTAAAAGAAAACATAATCTTTGGTTGAAAAGGGTTGGTTTTAAGTTAACCAAAAATAGTAACCGAGATTAATTACAAAGAAAATGTTTCTTGGAGTTTTAGGTCACTAGGTTCAGGTTCCTTAGACAAAAGGGGGAGATTCCAGATCTTTTCCTCATGTTGGGGACAATAACATAAAGAATGGTTATCTCCCGAATCGGTGTGTATTTAGCAATCAAGATTAGATCCCACTAGTCTATGAAATACTATAGTTGCTTCCCATTAATAGTTTCAAACACTAAAGACCTCTCACTATCAATCATCTTTCAATGGCTCGTAAGAGATAACTAATCACCTCTCACTATGAAAAGCTTACCAAGTATTGGCCATTCAAGGTGATCCTAAGCTTGGATTACCCTTCAAAGGCTCGTAAGAGATAACTAATGTATCTCCAGGGAGTTCGAAAGGTGATTTTAAGGGATTTTAAGTTATACTTAAAAATAAAAACCAGTAACGGGTCACAACTTTCCTCATTTAAAACAAGGAAAACTCCCACTTCTGTATCCAAATCCCTTACCTAGCTTCCTTCAGTCCAAGAAACGAAAAACCTAGCCACTCATCCTCTGAGAAAACATCCTTAGAGGTTGTTTGGCTAGAAAGAAAATAAAAACAAAATGAATAGGTAAGGTAGAGCAACGATCTATGTATTTCTTACCAAAAGAATGTACAAGTGCTCTCAGGAATTTCTTCCGAGATTCCAAGATATTACAAAAAGAGATATTTTAAGACATATATAGAGAGATATTTTTAACCCCTCATTTAGATATCCTAAATATCTAAAAATATCTTTAGCTAATTACAAGGAGAAAATAGGTAATTACACAAAATATCTTGAGATAAAAATCTAACGGAATCGGTGCAAAAATATCTAAAAATTACACAAGAGGAAATTTGCAAGGCTCGCGAAATTTCGCACAGGGTGCGAAATCAGCTTTTCATAGTTTGCTCTTTGTCCTGCAGCTTGTACTCCTTTTGGGCATTTCGCATGCTTTGCGAAAATTTTGCATAGCCATGCGAAATTGATGGATGTTAGATTTCTTCTCTGATTCTCTTCCTTGCATACTTGATTGATTTGACAAATGCTATGAAGCTCTCCAAAACTTAGATTCTTCATGTAATTTAGCTTCAACTTGCTTTTCCATGGACTACACAAAGTTCTTCCTCATTCTTGGCTTCTTTGAATGATAAAAAATCTATCAAAAACACTAAAACTTGCCAAAAACTAATCATCAACACTTGCAAGGGTCCTTAATGTGCCAATTGAGTTAAAAGGTAATAAATACTACTCAAAAGTATTTAAAAGAGTTTATAACAAGATATAAAAGAGCACTTTTTGAGTAGTAAACATGTTATGAATAGCTCAAGATTGTGGATGACATGAACAAAAACCGGTCATTAGCTCAAGACTCTAGATGTTATGAACAACTCAGGGTTGTGGATTACATGAACGACTCTAGGTCATGAGCTCAGTGCAATAAATTCTATGAACAACTCAGGGTTATGGATGATATTAATGACTCGAGGTCATAAGCTCAGGGCTTTAGATGTTATGAAGAACTCAAAGTTATAGATGAGATCAAGGATTACGGGTTGTGAACTAAGGGTAATAAATGTTATGAACAACTTAAGGTTTTGTCTTATATGAATGAATCGGGCCCAAGAGCTTAGGGCTCTAGCTCTCTGAATAACTCAAGGCTATGGATGACATGAATGACTCTAGGTCATGAGCACAAGGCTCTAGATGCTATAAACATCTCAGGGCTCTGGATGATATGAACAACTCTAAGTCATGAGCTCAAGGCTTTAGATGTTATGAACAACTTTAAGTTGTAGATGACATCATGGATTCTAGGTCATGAGCTTAGGCTTTTAGATGCTAAGAACAACTCAAGGTTATGAATGTCATGAATGAATCTAGGTCGTGAGCTGAGCATTGTAGATGCGATGAACAACTGAGGGTTATGGATGATAAGAATGACTCAGAGTCATGTGCTCAGGGCTCTAGATGCTAATAAGAACTCAAGGCTATGGATGACATCAATGACTCCAGATCATGAGCTAAGGGCAATAATGTTATGAACAACTTAGGGTTATGCCTTATATGAACAAATCGGGGTCATGAGCTTAGGGCTTTAGGTCCTATGAATAGCTCATGGCTATTAATGACATAAATGACTTTAGGTTATGAGTACAAGGCTCTTGATGTTATGAAAAGCTTAAGGCTATGAATGATATGGATGACTTTGGGTCATGAGCTCATGCTCTAGATGCTATGAACAAATTAGGGTTGTGGATGATATGAACGACTTCGGGTTGTGAGCTCATAGTTCTACATGCTTTGAACAGCTCAGGGTTGTGGCATATATAAACAACTCGGAGTTTTGAGCTCAGGGCTTTACATGCTATGAACAACTCAGGGTTCTGAAAATCATGAAAGCATTTGGGTCATGAGCTCAATGCAATAAATTATATGAAGAGATTAAGATTGTGGCTCATATGAATGACTCGAGGACATGAGGTTAGGGCTTTAGATGCTATGAACAACTCAAGGTTGTAGATAACATGAATGACTCTGGTTTGTACAATCTTGGCTCTCAAGGTTATGGATCAAATGAACGACTCAGTGTCATGTGGTAAGGGCTCTAGTTGCTATGAACAACTCAGGGTTTTGAATGTCATCAACGACTCTAGGTCTTGAGCTTACGACAATAAATGCTATGAACAACTTAGGGTTGTGACTTATAAGAAGGAATTGAGGTCATGGGCTTATGGCTCTAGATGTTATTATAAGCTCCAGGCTATGGATGACATGAACAACTACTAGTCGTGAGCATAAGGCTCTAGATGCTATGAATAGCTTAGGGCTCTGAATGATATGAATGATTCCGGGTCATGAGCTAGGGACTCTAGATGCAATGAATAGCTCAGGGTTTTCAATGACATGAATGACTCAAGGTCATGAACTAAGCATTGTGGATGCTATAAACACCTTAGGGTTGTGAATGACATGAACAACTTTGTGTTAAGAGCTTAGGGCTCTAGATGCTATGAACAACCCAAGGTTGTGGACAATATGAATGACTCGGGGTCATGTGCTTAGGGCTCAAGATGCTATAAATAGTTAAAGGTTGTGGATGACATGAACGAATCTAGGTCGTGAGGTTAAGGCAATAAATGTTATGACCAACACAATGTTGTGGCTGATATGAATGACTCGGAGTTGTGAGCTCAAGGCTTGAGATGCTATGAACAACTTAAGGTTATGGATGACATGAATAACTATGGGTCATGAGCTCGGAGCCCTAGATGGTATGAAGAACTTAGGGTTATGGATGACATGAACGAATCCATACCCTAAGCTCAAGGATCTAGATCCTAAGAATAGTTCAGGGTTATAAATGTCATTATCGACTCTAGGTCGTGAACCGAGCGTTGTAGATCCTATGAACACCTTAGGGTTTTGATTGACATGAACGACTCCATGTCGTGAGTTTAGGGCTCTAGATTCTATGAAAAACCCAAGGTTGTGGACTAAATGAATGACTCGGGATCATGTGCTCAAGTCTCTAAATGCTATGAATAGCTTAAGGATTTAGATGACATGAACGACTTCGGGTCGTGAGCTTAGGGTAGGCAATAAATGCTATTACCCACTCAAGGTTGTGGCTAATATGATTGACTCGGGGTTGTGAACTCAAGGCACTCGATGCTATGAACAACTGAGGGTTGTGGATAACATGACTCACTATGGGTCACGAGCTCGGGGCTTTAGATGCTATGAATAACTCAGGGTTGTGAATGACATGAACGACTCTAGGTCGTGAGCTTAGGGCTCTAGATGCTATGAATAGCTTAAGGTTGTGGCTGATATGAATGACTCTATGTCTTGAGCTTAGGGCTCTAAATACTATGAATAGATCAGGGCTATGGATGATATGAACGACTCGGGTATCGTGCTTAGGGCTTAAGATGTTATGAACACCTCAGAGTTGTGGATGACATCAACAAGGTCGTTAGCTTAGGGTAATAAATGTAATAGATGCTCTAGAAGAATTGAATGACTATGGGTCGTGAGCTCATGGCTCTAGATGATATGAAAAACTCAAGGTTGTGGATGATAAGAATTACTCTAGTTCGTGAGTTGAGCACTCTAGATGTTATGAATAGTTTAGGGATCTGAATGGTATGAATGACTCTATGTCATTAGCTCAAGGCTCTAGATGCTATGAATAGGTAAGTGTTATGCAAGTTATGAATGACTCTTAGGCATGAGCTAAGGGCTCTAAATGCTATGAATAGCTCAGGGTTGTGGTTGACATCAATGACTTTGTGTCATGAACTTGATGCTCTAGATGTTATGAACACCTCAAGGCTCTAGAGTCTATGAATAACTCAAAGATGTGGATGACATGAACAACTCCATGTCATGTGCTAAGGGCTCTAGTTGCTATGAACAACCCAGGGCTGTGGATGTCATCAACGACTTCAAGTTGTGAGCTTAGGACAATAAATGCTATGAACAACTTAGGGTTGTGGCTTAAAAGAATGAATAGGGGCCGTGAGGTTAGGTCTGTAGATGTTATTATAAGCTTAGGGCTATGGATGACATGAATGACTCTGGGTCATGAGCATAAGGTTCTAGATGTCATGAACAGCTCACGGCTTTGAATGATATGAGCGATTTCGGGTTGTGAGCTAGGGTCTCTAGATGCAATGAACAACTCAGGGTCGTGGATGACATGAAGGAATCAAGGTTGTAAACTAAGCGTTGTGGATGCTATGAACACCTTAGAGTTATGAATGACATGAACGACTTCATGTCATGAGCTCAAGGCTCTAGATGATATAAATAACCCAAGGTTATGGACAATATGAATGACTTGGGGTCGTGTGCTTAGGGCTCTAAATGGTATGAACAGATCAAGGTTGTGGATTGCATGAACAACTCCAGGTCATGAGTTTAGGGTAATAAATGTTATGACCAACGCAAGGTTGTAGCTGATATGAACAACTCAAGGTTGTGAGCTCAGGGATTTAGATGTTATGAATAGCTTAGGGCTATGGATGACATGAATAACTATGGGTCATGAGCTCGGGGCCCTGGATGTTATGAACAAATCAGGGTTGTTTATATCATGAATGACTCTAGGCCGTGAGCTCAAAGCTGTGGCTGATATGAACGACTTAGGGTCGTGAGCTCAGGGCTCTAAATGCTATGAATAGCTCAGGGTTGTAAATGATATGAACAACTCGAGGTCGTGAGATGAGGGCTCTGAATGTTAGTAACAACCCTGGGTTGTGGTTGACATGAGTGACATTCGATCGTCAACTAAGGGTGTTAGATGTTATAGACAACTATAGGTTGTGGATGACATGAACGACTCCAAGTCATGAGCTCGAGGCTTTAAAAGCTATGAACAACTCAAGGTTATGGATAATATGAACGACTCGAGGTCTTGAGGTTATGGATTTAGATACTAATAATAGCTTGGGGTATTGGGTGGTATGAACAACTCAAGGATGTGGATGACATCAACAACACCAGGTCGTGAGCTCAAGGCAATAAATGTTATTTGATTCATGCCCAATTGGTGTCTCAGCTGTTTCGTGTCCAGCTGGCTACTTGATTGAGGGAGTAATCAACACAATTTATAACCTATTACACCATATACTAGGGTAGCAAAGAAAAAGCTACTATAGCATAGTGGTTCTAGGATCGTTCACTGGGAAGGGTTTCCAAATTACAAATGATACCAATTCAAAGTGAATTGGTGCTTTTTCATTTCAAGGTTAGCTTAAGAAATAAAACACAAACTTTGGTTGAAAAAGATTTAGATTTAAGCTAACGGAAAAACAAGTAATGGAAATTACTTATGAAGAAAAACATTCCTTGGAGATTTAGGTTCATAGGGGAGGTTCCTCATGCAAAAACATAGCTCCGGTCAGTTGGTTCATTTCCTCGCATTAGGGAATTAACATATAGTCAATTCTCTAATCGGTGTTGTATAAATGCATCCCTTAATTGGATTTCAGCTCTAATTCCCTCTCACTGATGCAACTTGCAATGGTTCATGCCTCTCACTAGCACTTACCATTCAAGGTGATCTTTAACCTTGGACTTCCCTTCAAAAGCTCGCAAGAGATAACTAATGGATGTCTCCTTGGAGTCCAAAAGCTTACCAAGTGTTGGCACTTCTAGAAAATCCTACCTTCAAGTCACCTCCTAGAGGCTCACAAGGGGTAAACTAGTGCATCTTCATGGATGGAGATCACTTGCCTTACCAAGTGTTGGCCTAGGTGACTCCAAGGCATTTTAAGTTAACTAAAAACATAGAAATCACTAAAGGATCACACTTACTCTTCATTCATGGCTGAAACCACAAAGCTATTCATTCTTGCACTTGGAACCTTTCCCGGCAACCATAACTCCAAGGAACTAAAGGTTTAGTTACTCATGCTCTGGGGAAACTTCCTCAGAGAATTCATAACTAGTAAATAAAAAATACAATCAAAGTGAGAAGGTAAGGCAAAACTAAGCTCTGTATTTTACTTCCTTACAAACTTTTACAAAAAGTTTCGTCTCCCCTTGAGAACAAGCTCTCAAGAGCTATTTATATGAAAAATTACAATACTAATCATTACATGGATATTTACTCTTTTTCCTAACTTAAAAGCTAAGAAATCTTATAATTGGTGGCTTATAAGGAGAATTTTGGGATTTAGACAACAAAAATCTGATGAAAAATATCTCCAAGTTTCAGTCGTAAATATCGGGAAGCACTAAGGAGCATTTCGCAGGTGTAAATGAGGTCTGCGAGATTTCGCAGATGCACAAAAAGGGTTGCGAAATCACTTCGCAGCAAACGGCTGATTTCGCAACGCTGCGAAGTGGTCTTTCAACTTGCGGTGTTCAACTTCCAACGTGACGGGAAACTTCAGGGGGAAATCCACAGCACTGTACAAAAAGGCTGCGAAATCATTTCGCAACAAAAGGGTGATTTTGCAGCGCTGTGCAAAATTCTTCCTTCAGCTTGGAGCGATCGGCTTGCAATGGCTGTAACTCCTTCATTTCAACTCCGAATTGCGTACCATTTGAAGCATTGGATTTTTGACTTCCTGAGCTTCGAAACGACCTATAGCATGCATAAATTGGACTTCAAAAAGTGCTCCAAAAGTGGCTGACATGAATGTCATCAAGAATGTTTCATGGCAGATTTCTCTTTGCTTTCCCTCCTTGCATTCCGTATTTGCTTAAGGAAAAGGACTTCAAAGCTTTGGTTCTTCATGTTTCTGAGATTTCCATTGCTTTGCCATAGATTCCAAATAACTCTCCTCAATCTCAGATTGCTTTGGTGATCAAAAAGCTATCAAAACACTAAAACTTAACACAGTTTGATTAGAATTGATTGCAAAGGTCCTTAATATGTTAATTGGGTTAAAAGGCAATAACTACTACTCAAAAGTGTTTAAAAGAGTTAATTACAAGCTATCAAATAGCACTTTTTGAGTAGTAATCACTCCCCCCAACCGACATATTGCTAGTCCCTTAGCAATGAAGGAGAGAAAAAGAAAAATAAACATTACTATAATTTACATCATCATGCTGATTACTGCAAAAAATTTTAAGTGGCATGATGATCTAACTCTCACATGGAACATTAAAGATATATAAACTCAAATTTCAACAAGAGTTATCAAAAACTTTGCTAAACACTATTGATCAAGGGAATGCATTATGCAAATTGAAGGTTTAATATCATTTTCACTTCCAAAGAACCAAACTTTATTTTTCCACAAAAAACTAAGTGTAAGATGATAGCTTCCGAATATAGCATGTTAAACTAATCTCTCCCCCCAACCTATCTCTTTTCAACACTTAGCAAACTGACCAAATTCAATAGGCAGAGAACACACTTTTTTTTTTCTTTTTTAGAAGGCACCAAGCTTAAGGGGGTATTCTTTTCTGAATTGTCCATGTAATGGGGGTCCATCGATGACTCCCAACCAATTAAGGTTTAGGGCATCAAGCTTTAAGGATTTTTCAACCACTAACTCCTTGGATTTTACCCCGGACTTTTGAGAATGAATTTTTAATACCTAAGCACCTACCATATGCTAACTCCACCTATCCACCCTTGTAACGAGCATTGAGGTCGGTGACTCCCAACCAATTAAGGCTTAGGGCACCAAGTTTTAAAGATTTTCACCATATACCCCTCAGACCTTGCTCGGGTTTCAAGGCAAGCAAACATTTTTCTTTCTTTCTTTTTTTTTTTTTTTTCAAAGGCTCATTGGCCTTTCATAAGGTGTCTCATATTATTAAATGAGGTCAAAAGTACCAAGTCCCAAAATTTTCCTAAGTCAAGAGGGAAATAGTTTTTCATCATATAATCATAATCTATTGTACACAGTGTGTGGATAGCTTAAAGTGGAAGAACTAAACTTGATTTCAATAGAAAATTCAACAATTGAACCACTTTAGTAAGCATAATCCAAACTCTAAGTCAAGTGAAAAGCAAAAGTTCAGTTTCTCCTGTTTTAATTTGAAAATTTTTCCTCAAAATCCATGGAGATTAGAGTAAAAAGTAAAAAACTACAACTGATTTACGAACATAATTGCATTACCAAAATAACTTAGCATACTTCCTTCCTCATTCCTCCCCCCCAACCGAGCTGAGCATTGTCCTCAATGTGATATGGGTGATTGAAATTAAAGGGAGGAAGTGGTACCTCCTGAGTGATATCAATTTTGAACACTGATTGGAGAAACCACAGGTTTCAAAAAGGATAAAAGATGTGAGCAAAGGAAATAAGAATAAATTAATGCTAAGAGCTAACAAAAAAAAGCTAGACTTGTATTACTTTAATTCATGCGAGTACAATCGGAAATGAAGCAATACAAGTAATCCCATATATGATATCAAAATGATGGGATTTCATAAAAGACTAATAAAAATGAAATACATAAAATAAATTTATAGTAGATATATATAATGATTAGATGGGTGGATGGTGCTGGAGCTGATGGCTCAGGCAGATGGCTCTGCCTCTTCAGTAGCTGTTTTAGGAGGGGCCTGAGGCTCTGTGGCCTGCGAGTGTGGCACTGTAGTGGTGGGGGTGAAATGCTCAGCAGCTGAAGGAAGACCGAGATGATGCTGGAGCTGCCTCAAGATGGTAGTGTGCTGAGCCTGGGTGGTCAACATCTGCTCCTGGCATGCTCGAATAGTTGCCATCTCTTGAGCAAGACTGCTTTGTGATGCGGTCGAGGTCTGCAGTGAGTGGCATAACTCTCTATACTCTGAAATGGGAATGGCCATCCTTGGCTCAGTTGAAGTAGTTGGCTCTGATGGGGCTGGAACAACTGAAGCAACTGGAGGGGCTTTGGATATGGTAGGAGAGGCAATGGGTATACCCTCAGGTATATGACGTGGAGATGCTCTCCTTGCAGCTGGCTGTGGGCGCCCTGGCTGCTCAATTCTATAAGCTGTCATATTGTTCCACTTGTCGAGAGTAAATACCTCTCAGCAAATATGCTTGCGCTCCAACTGAGGATCTGATGGATACCCCAAATGCTCCAGAATCTGACACAGTAGTCTTGGAAAAAGAAGTGGAATGGCATCAGCTCGCTGCAGCTTCTTCTTATGCACCTTCTCTTCAAAATAGAGAAGGGCAGCCATAATTAGGTGGTGAGAGCCAAAGAAGTATCCCTCTGAAATCCTGAATAGGGCCTCTAAAAGAACTCCTCTCCTCTGAGTCCAGTGTTGCAGTGGATATATTGATTACTACCCAAAAAGTGCTATTTTACACCTTTAATTCATTATGTTTTAAGCAGTTTTGTGTAGTACTTCTCCATCTTTATCCCAAGTGGCATTTTAAGGACCTAATCATATTTGTGGCTATTTTTAGTGTTTTGACAGCTTTTTGAATCATTAAGACAAGCCAAGCAAAGGAGAGAAGCAAAGAGAAGCAAAGAGAAAATGAAGAAAACAAAGGACAGCAGCTGCAGTCTTCCTTCGCAATTTTGGAGGACTTCCCAAAGTCCATTTTCTACATGCTATTGACCATTTCAAAAGCTCAGGAAGTCAAGAATCCAACGCTTCAAACCGTGTACAATTTGGAGCTGAAATGAGGAAGATATGGCATTTGGAAGACAACTGCTCCAGGCTTGTGCGAAATTCGCACAACACCTTGAAATTCGCACAACACCTTCAGCTTGTGCAAAGCTTGTGCGAAACTCGCACAACACTCGCACAACACCTTCAGCTTGTGTGAAGCTCGTGCGAAACTCGCACAACACTCGTACAACACCTTCAAAATTCGCACAGCCCATGCCTGGTGCGAATTTTCCTCTGTTCCGCCGACTCCACTTTAGATCTTTTCTTTTAGATATTTTTGTATGAATTTCCATTCTTCTCCTTGTAATCCACCAATCATAAGATTTCTTAGCTAGGAAGGTTGGAAAAACTTCTCTATATATATTCCCGTGCATCCATTGTAAAATATACAGAGACGGATGGAGATGTAAAATATATAAATATATAGACTATACAGAGCCTTGCTCTGTTTTTCTCTCTTCTTCTGTTCTTCCCCATTTCTATTTTCTTAGTAGCCAAACAGCCTCTGAGGGCTTTTCCTCAGAGGATGGTTGGCTAAAACTTTTAGTTTCTCAAAGTATGGATGTTATGTGATGACTTGGATGCAATCCCATGGAAATTTCTCGCACCTGGAAGGTAAGGTAGTCGTTTTTCATTAAAGGTTCATTAATGCAAAGTTTGGTTTTTATTTCCTTTGGACAACTTCCAACGGCCAATACTTGATAAGATTTTGGATTTCTATCCATTAGTTATCTCCTACGAGCTATTGGAAGGTGAGGTTTTCAATTCCAAGTTTTGCATTAATCCGTTAGAACCAATTTCAATGGCCATTGAAAGGTGAGTTTATCACCTGAAATGACTTTGAGTTGCCAATATTTGGTAAGCTTTTGGCTTTAGACCATTAGTTATCTCTTACGAGCCATTCAAAGGAAGTCTAAGGTGAATAACCATTGATGAAATTCACTACCATCTGTTTTTGTCATTTTAAAGGATTAAAACTTGATTTGCTAAATCCATACCGGTTCGGGAAGCAAGCATCACCATAGTTGCAACCCCAACGCGAGGAGCCTATCTTGAGATTTCCAATTTGCATAAGAGCAAGAGCATAGTTATCCTATCTTTGAGAAACTTGTTTTTACACCCTTTCATTTTAGTCTTTAATGTTAGCTTAGATTAGTTTAAATCTTTCTAAAACATTTACATCTTTTAAAGCTAACATCCATAAGAAAATCACATATTTTCCTAATTTGAATATCGCTAGTGTTTGTGAAAACCCTTCCCAGTGAACGATCCTAGAACCACTATGTTATAGTAGCTTGTCTGCTTTAGTAATAGTATTTAAAGTATAAATTTTGTTGATACGCCTTTAAAGCTAAGCTACCATGAGTCGAATCATATATGCTGTGACGCAAAAGTGCATCAATGAGAAACATGCTCGGAGGAAGTTCCCCCCTCAACAGATGTGGATTTGTGGAAGCTCCTCTGCACAAGATATAGACCATTTCCAGCTGAGAGGGACTAGTCCATACTCGGTAATCCTCAAAATGACTTGGCTCGTATGGTATATGCAGGGCCTCTGCTATATGGCGAGCTCCTAAAATGCCATGCCGACCATCAATAGTAAAATGTATTAGAGTAGGATCTCTGACCTGCTTACTAGTCATGGACTGATAAAAATCCATGGCTACTCTGGGATAAAAGAAATCTCTTGGGGTCAGCAGATGCTCCATGCGGTACCTACGTAGTAGGCGGAATGAATGTGCAAGCTCCGGCCGCAATTGGAAGGTGGCTGTGTCAAAGCACAGCTCAGAGTGAAATGGCCGAGCTCTGTAGTCCAAATTCCCTTCAATTGGTGGTTGAGTGAGCATCGGACGCCTGATTAGCACTTTAGGAGCTATCTCAGATGGAATTTGGGGTTCAGAACGTGACGGCTGGAGCTCCTGAGGCTCTACTGGCGGCGCCGGAGATAGTGGTGGAGAAGGCTCCGGTGAGGGAACCAGGGACTGCTCTGTTAAGTCTATGGGCTCTGAGCTTTCAACCCTAGCTCTCTTTTGCAGGGGATGACCCCTTGACCTAGTGAGATAACGCCTCGTCGGAGGATTTTGAGGTGCGGGCTTCGTAGGAGGGGAAACAGCTTTCGGTCACGGAGGTTCAAAGGTGGGGCCTTGAACAGGCGCCCCTCGTAGGACTAGTTTGCGGCTGGAAGGAGAGGAAGATTTGGCTCCTCTGGTTCGCGCCATATCAGACTGTCGAAATTTGGCCGGAAGTGATGACCGGAGAAGATGATCGAAGGTTCGCGCGTCGTCGGGCTCAGGCAAAGAGATGAACAGACGGCTGCTATGGCGTTCCCTCCTTTTGAAACCCTTTCGCAACTCAAATGTCTGGTACATATAAAAAATAACGGAATATTAAAGGTCATTTTGAGTTTCGCAGAAGAAGGCCGATTTCGCAGAAAAAAACTATTCTTGCAGCCCATTTCGCAGTTGCGAAAGGGGTGTCACTGTGCTGCGAAATGGCACTTATGTGCCAAAATCGGTTTCGCAGCTGCGAAATACCTTGCGGAATGGAGCTTTGACTGCGAAAACAGGTATTTTCACGCTTTGTAGCTTCGCAGTTGATTCACAGCTTCGAAATGAGGGCTCCTGTGCTGCGAAATGGCACTCATGTGCCAAACTTGGTTTCGTAGCTACGATTTTTTTCGCAAAGGAATCAAATGAGTTGCGGAATGGATTAGCAGCAAAGTGCTAATTTCGCAGAGGATTCTCTTAGACTGCGAAGTCTCACAGAGCCCTGTTTTTGCTCTGTTTTTGCTCTATTTTCGCTCCGATTTCGCTCCGATTTCTTCTTTTCAATTTCTTTGCATTTTCTCTCACCTGAGATCATTCAAAAAGATTAAATTACATATAAATACATAATTTAAGATCAAAAATTAAAATCAAAAGTATGAATAAAACTTTGAAATTTACAAAATTTACAAAAATTTTGGACTATGGTGAAACCAAGTCCATCAAACCCTTATTTGCTTAGGCTTTTTGTGGCTCAAGGAGGTTGATTTCCTCCTTTTCTAGTTTGAATGGCTCCATGAATGCCTTAAGACGATATCCATTGACTCTAAAGGTGTCTTTGCCATTGGAATTCAATAATTCCACCACTCCGTTGACATATACCTAATGAATAATGAACGGGCCTATCCACCTTGACTTGAGCTTTCTAGGAAAGATATGGAGTCTTGTGTCATAGAGTAAAACTCTTTGTCCTTTTTGAAATTCTTTGTTGGAGATTAGTTGATCATGCCATTTCTTCATCCTCTGTTTTGCAACTTTGGAATTGATATAAGCATCATTTCTTAATTCCTCCATCTCATTAAGGTCTAAACACCTCTTTGCTCCGGCTCTGATCAAGTCCATATTCAGCTTCTTGATTGCCCACCAAGCTTTGTATTCAACTTCCACAAGGAGATGACACGCTTTTCCATAGACAAGATGATAGGGAGACATGCCAAGAATAGTCTTATAAGTTGTTCTATACGCCCATAATGAATCATGAAGCCTAATAGACCAATATTTTCTGCTTGCATTCACCACTTTCATCAATATGTTCTTTATTTCCCTGTTGGCTAGCTCAACTTGCCCAGAAGTCTGAGGATGATAAGGTGTAGCTACCTTATGCTTCACTCCATACTTGGCTAATAAAGTTTCAAAAGGTTTGTTGTAAAAATGAGCACCTCCATCACTGATTATGGCTTTGGGCACCCCAAATCTTGAAAAATGTTCTCTTTAAGAAACTTGAGAACCACCCTGTGATCATTTTGTTTACAGGGGGTTGCCTCAACCCATTTAGAAACATAATCCACCCCCACCAAGATGTAAGAATTACCAAAAGACATTGGGAAAGGTCCCATGAAGTCAATGCCCCATACATCAAATAGCTCAACTATTAAAATGGGGTTCATAGGCATTTGATTTCTTTTTGTTAGCTTTCCAAGCCTTTGGCATCTATCACAACTTCTACACATGATGTGGGCGTCTTTGAAAAGAGATGGCCAAGTAAACCTTGATTGCAACACCTTCATAGCTGTCTTCTGAGAGGCAAAGTGGCCTCCACATGCATTCTCATGACAATGGTTTAGAATCCCTTGTTGCTCATCTTCAGGGACACACTTTCTTATGATCTGATCTGCACAATACTTAAAAAGGAAAGGCTATTCCCAATAATAAGCATGAATTTTTGCAAAGAAATGCTTCCTGTCTTGTGCATTCCACTCACTTGGAATTTCGCCAGTAACTAGATAATTAGCAATATGAGCATACCAAGGAATTTTTACTAGGAACATGAGTGATTCCTCAGGAAAGTCATCATTAATAGGCAAGGTATGGGAATTATGTGCTATAACTAACCTTGAAAGGTGGTCAGCTACCACATTCTCCACTCTTTTTTTATCTTTGATCTGGAGATCGAATTCTTGTAACAAAAGAATCCATCTAATCAACCTTGCTTTTGCATCTTGCTTTGTCAATAAATACTTCAAGGCTGAATGGTCAGTGAAAACAATGATGAAAGAACCTACCAAATAAGCACGAAATTTGTCTAAGGCAAATACCACAACTAACAATTCTTTCTCTGTAGTTGTGTAGTTCCTTTGAGCTTCGTTTAATGTTTTGCTTGCATAGTAGATCACATAGGGCTTTCCATCTTCTCTTTGGCCAAGCACAGCTCCTATAGCAAAGTCACTGGCATCACACATCAGTTCAAATGGTAGTTGCCAGTTAGGGGCCCTCACTATTGGAGTTGTTAAAAATTTCTTCAGTTGATCAAAGCTATTTTGATATCTTTCATCCCATATGAACTTAGCATCCTTAACTAACAGCTCACATAAAGGTTTTGAAAGGCTTGAAAAACCTTTTATAAACCTCCTATAGAACCCTGCATGGCCAAGGAACTACCTTACTCCTTTTACAGTTGTTGGGGATGGCAATTTAACAATAAGCTCCACCTTTGCTTTATCAACTTCAATGCCTTTTTCGGAGATGATATGGCCAAGGACAATTCCTTGACGTACCATAAAATGACATTTCTCCCAGTTGAGCACCAAGTCTTTTTCAATGCATCTATGAAGAACCGCTTCCAAATTGATTAAGCATTCCTCAAATGTACCTCCATATACGGTGATGTCATCCATGAAAACCTCCATAATTCGCTCCACCATATCACTGAAGATACTCAACATACATCTTTGGAATGTTGTAGGTGCATTGCATAAACCAAAAGGCATTCTTCTGTAAGCATACGTTCCAAATGGACATGTAAAAGTGGTATTTTCCTGATCTTCCACATCAATTTCAATTTGAAAATACCCTGAATACCCATCCAAAAAACAATAGAACAGATGGCTAGAGACTCTCTCCAACACTTGATCGATAAATGGAAATGGAAAATGATCTTTCCTGGTTACAACATTCAACTTTCTATAATCAATACACACCCTCCAACCTGAAGTGAGGTGTGTGGTAATTTCTTCTCCTTTTTCATTCTGAATCACAGTAATGCTGGACTTCTTTGGTACCACTTGAGTTGGACTCACCCAAGGGCTATCAGATATAGGGTAAATAATACCTGCTTGAAGTAGCTTCAGCACCTCAGCTCGCACCACCTCTTGTAAATGAGGATTCAATCTTCTTTGAAGTTGACGAATTGGCTTTGCTTCGTCCTCCATATATATATGATGCGTGCAAACTAAAGAACTAATGCCTTTCAAGTCGGATATTTGCCATCCTATTGCTTTCTTACACCTCTTGAGAACTTCTAGTAAACACTTCTCTTGATGACTGGTCAGAGATGAAGATATTACGACAGGACATTGATTATTTTCTTCAAGGTATGTATATTTCAGCTCCACAGGTAGAGGCTTCAAATTGAGTTTTGGAGTTTCTTTTTCAGCAGCTGCCTGTTCTTCTTTATTGAACAAAGGTAGAATCTCTTCTATCCTTCTCCAACTTTGTAGAGTAGCAAGCACATTAGGTGGTTCAGGCAAACCTTCCTCAAAATCCGCAAGACTTTCATTCAGCTTGTCCTGCATATTCTGATTACAGTGCTCCTCTACTAGAGTGTCAATAATGCACACCTCTTCTGGACCCTCTTCTTCTTCCGGAGTGGTTTGCTTTTTAGACATAAAGAAAATGTTGAGATCAAGTGTCATGTTGCCAAAAGTGAGTTGCATGAGCCCATTCCTACAGTTGATGATTGCATTTGAGGTAGCAAGGAATGGCCTTCCAAGGATGATAGGAACTAAATTAGCTTCCTTTACAGTAGGATCTGTATCAAGAACAATAAAATCTACTGATTACTACCAAAAAGTGCTATTTTGTAGACCTAATTATAATGGTTTTAAGCACCTTTGAGTAGTAATCATATTCATTTAACCCAATTAATTCATTAAGGTCCTTAGTAATTGGTTTTAACCATTTTGTGGCAAGTTTACATGTTTTTATCAGCTTATGAATCAATTCAAGCATGCCAAATGATGGAGGAGCTACTTGGACAAGATATGGAAAAGCTTTTGGAAGCTCAAATTCATGAAGAACCAAGCTTTGGAGCTCCATAGCCCTTTTCCAAAGTCGTTCAAAGTATGCAAGGAAAGAACAATGGAAAAGATGAAAAGCAAGCAAAGTGAAGAGAAGCAAAGAGGACAGCAGCTGCAGTCTTCTTTCGCACTTTTGGAGCACTTCCCGAAGTCCATTTTTTACATTCTATATACCATTTCAAATCTCTGGAAGTCAAGAATCCAACACTTCAAACTGTGTACGATTTGGAGCTGAAATGACGAAGATATGGCCTTCGGAAGCCAACTGCTCTAGGTTGTGCGAAAATTTCGCACGACACAAGGTGTTATGCGAAATTCGCATAACACCTTCAAAATTCGTATAACCCATGCATGGTGCGAATTTTCCTCTGTTTTTGCCGACTCCACTTTAGATATTTTCCTTTGTATTTTATGATGTAATTTCCTTTCTTATCCTTGTAACTAACCAATCACAAGCTTTTGCTTTTGTAAAGACTATATAAGGGGTGGAAATCACCTCTTGGAAAATATATAGAACATAGGTTACGTTTTACACTTGGAATATATACAGAGCTCTCTCGTCTCTCTTTTCTCTTTACTATTTTATTTTCTTGGAAGCCAAACAGCCTTTGAGGGCTTTTCCTCAGAGGATGATTGGCTAAAACTTTTAGTTTCTCAAAGTATGGATGTTATGTGATGGCTTGGATGCAATCCCATGGAAATTTCTCGCACCCGGAAGGTAAGGTAGAAGTTTTTCATTAAAGGTTCATTAATGCAAAGTTTGGTTTTTTATTTCCTTTGGACAACTTCCAACGGCCAATACTTGATAAGCTTTTGGATTTCTATCCATTAGTTATCTCCTACGAGCTATTGGAAGGTGAGGTTTTCAATTCCAAGTTTTGTATTAATCCATTAGAACCAATTTCAATGGCCATTGAAAGGTGAGTTTATCACTTAGAATGACTTTGAGTTGCCAATATTTGGTAAGCTTTTGGCTTTAGACCATTAGTTATCTCTTATGAGCCATTCAAAGGAAGTCTAAGGTGAATAACCATTGATGAAATTCACTACCATCTGTTTTGTCATTTTAAAGGATTAAAACTTGATTTGCTAAATCCATACCGGTTCGAGAAGCAAGCATCACCATAGTTGCAACCCCAACGCGAGGAGCCTATCCTAAGATTTCCAATTTGCATAAGAGCCAGAGCATAGCTATCCTATCTTTGAGAAACTTGTTTTTACACCCTTTCATTTTAGTCTTTAATGTTAGCTTAGATTAGTTTAAATCTTTCTAAAACATTTACATCTTCTTTTAAAGCTAACATCCATAAGAAAATCACCTATTTTCCTAATTTGAATATCACTAGTGTTTGCGAAAACCCTTCCCAGTGAACGATCCTAGAACCACTATGCTATAGTAGCTTGGCTACTTTAGTAATAGTATTTAAGGTATAAATTTTGTTGATACGCCTTTAAAGCTAAGCTACCATGCGTCGAATCATCTACCGGATAGTAGAAATTATCAACTTGAACCAAGACATCCTCAATTACCCCCCTTGGAATTTTTACTGATCTACCTGCTAGAGATAGAGTGATTGTCGTTGGCTTCAACTCACCAAGTCCCAATTGCTTGTAGACAGAGTATGGAAGCAAATTCACACTTGCTCCCAAGTCTAACAAAGCTTTCTCCACTACCTTTCCACCAATCATGACTGAAATGGTAGGACTTCCCGGATCTTTGTACTTCAAAGGAGACTTACATTGTAAGATTGCACTTACTTGCTCAGTCAAGAAGGCTTTCTTATTTATAGTAACCCTCTTTTGATAGTACATAAGTCCTTTAGGAATTTTGCATATGTTGGAACTTGTTTAATCATATCCAGCAGTGGGATATTGACTTTCACTTGTCTCAATACTTCAAGAATTTCAGATGCATTTCTAATCCCCTTTTTCCCATGCAATGCTTGAGGAAAAGGAGGAGAAGTTGATTTCTTTAGCATTTCTTCTTTTTGAAGCTCCTTCTCTGGAATTGCATTCATTGTTGAATCATAGTCCTTCTTCTTTTCACTGATTTCTCTCTTTTTGTCTTCCATTTCCTCCACTTTCTTTGTCTCTTCTACCTCCTCAACATGTGGCTTGGGTGTTAGCTTCTCAATTTTTTTACCACTCCTCAGAGTGATCAAGGCTTTGACATCTTTAATCTGTGATGATTCTCCCTCAAGGCTTTCCACTTCATGGACACCCTTGGGGTTTTGGTGGAGTTGAGAAGGAAATCTTCCCTTTTCTTGCACTGTGTTCAAATTTGTGAGCCTTGAAATTGAGTATTGGAGATTATCAATCTTTTGGGATATATCATTTTGCATTCCATCCATCCTTTTGTTCAAAGTACTCTCCACTCTGTCAATTCTTTGACTGAGTTGAGCATTGATGGCTTTTTGGTCTCCAACAAAATATCCCATTACCTTGCTAAGATTTGATATTGCTTGTTCAAGACTTGAGGATTGTTGAGATGGTTGATCTGGCTGTTGATACTGAGGTGCTCTGGCCTTCCATGAGAAATTTGGATGATTCCTCCAACTTGAGTTGTAAGTATTTCCATAAGGTGCATTGTTATTGGACTTGAATTGTCCAACAACATTTGCTTGATCTCCAAACATTTCCCTTTTAGCTAAAATTGTAGGACATTCCTCCACCAAGTGTTCATATGATTGACAATTAGGACAAAGCTTCACTTGTACTGGTGCTTCAGCAACAGCTTGCACTTCATGCATCTTTTTCAGTTCCAGCTCCTCCAATCTTCTTGTCATAGCTGCAAACTTTGCTTTCATATCATCATCTTCTTTCAAGGTATACATCCCAGCCTTAGCATTGAAAGCACTGAGTTGAGACTTCATCTTTCCCACTTCTCCTTTGGTTGGTTCATCCCATCCCCTTGAAACTTCAGCTACATAGCTCAAGAAATCCATAGCTTCCTCCGGATTTTTGCTCATGAAATCTCCTCCACACATTGTCTCGAGGAGTTACTTCATTGAGGAAGACATCCCATCATAAAAATAGCTCACCAATAGCCAAGTATCAAAACCATGGTGAGGGCAAGCATTTATAGCTTCCATATATCTTTCCCAACACTCATAGAATTTCTCATTCTCTTTAGCTGAGAAGTTTGAAATTTGCCTTTTCAAGCCATTTGTTCTATGAGTGGGAAAAAATTTCTTGAGGAATTCAGCTTGTAAGTCAGTCCAAGTGCGGATACTCCTTGGCCTTAAAGAATTAAGCCAAATTTTGGCTTTATCCTTTAAAGTAAAAGGAAATAACTTAAGTTTCATCAAGTCAATTGAAACTCCTCCCTCTTGGAATGGATTACAAACATCTTCAAATTACTTGATGTGTGCGTAGGGATTTTCACTTTCCATCCCATGGAAAGTTGGTAGAAGTGGAATAAGATACGGTCTGATCACTAGTTGCTCTATAGGGGGCACTATACATGATGGTGCACTCATACGAGGTGGATGCATGCGGTCCCTCATTGATCTAAATTCATTGAGATTGTCTTGACGACCTTGGTGACTATGCTGATCTTCAGGTGTAGCTTCCATGATATTCAAGCTTAATTCCAATTCCTTATTATGAGGTGTATCACGTTTAACAAGCCTTCCTCCACTGTCTCGTATCCAATTTGGCATACACAACTAGTATCTATCTGTAACTAAAATGAAAATAAAGGACAACAAAAGAAAACAGGGCTACAAAAACAAAATAAAACTAAGTTGAATTTGAAAGATAAAGTTGGATTATGAATTAGTAGAGAAAGAATGAGAATTAGTAAAGCGAAAGAAACGTTACCAAACTTGTGATGAAAATCACAAGTGCTCTGAAATAGTATCACTTTAAACTTGACACCTTCCCCGGCAATGGCGCCATTTGATTCATGCCCAATTGGTGTCTCAGCTGATTTGTGTCCAACTGGCTACTTGATTGAGGGAGTAATCAACACAATTTATAACCTATTACACCATATACTAGGGTAGCAAAGAAAAAGCTACTATAGCATAGTGGTTCTAGGATCGTTCACTGGGAAGGGTTTCCAAATTACAAATGATACCAATTCAAAGTGAATTGGTGCTTTTTCATTTCAAGGTTAGCTTAAGAAATAAAACACAAACTTTGGTTGAAAAAGATTTAGATTTAAGCTAACGGCAAAACAAGTAATGGAAATTACTTATGAAGAAAAACATTCCTTGGATATTTAGGTTCACAGGGGAGGTTCCTCATGCAAAAACATAGCTCCGGTCAGTTGGTTCATTTCCTCGCATTAGAGAATTAACATATAGTCAATTCTCTAATCGGTGCTATATAATGCATCCCTTAATTGGATTTCAGCTCTAATTCCCTCTCATTGATGCAACTTGCAATGGTTCATGCCTCTCACTAGCACTTACCATTCAAGGTGATCTTTAACCTTGGACTTCCCTTCAAAAGCTCGCAAGAGATAACTAATAGATGTCTCCTTAGAGTCCAAAAGCTTACCAAGTGTTGGCACTTCTAGAAAATCCTACCTTCAAGTCACCTCCCAGAGGCTCGCAAGGGGTAAACTAGTGCATCTCCATGGATGGAGATCACTTGTCTTACCAAGTGTTGGCCTAGGTGACTCCAAGGCGTTTTAAGTTAACTAAAAAAATAGAAATCACTAAAGGATCACACTTACTCTTCATTCATAGCTGAAACCATAAAGCTATTCATTCTTGCACTTGGAACCTTTCTCGGCAACCTTAACTCCAAGGAACTAAAGGTTTAGTTACTCATGCTCTAGGGAAACTTCCTCAGAGAATTCATAACTAGTAAATAAAAATACAATCAAAGTGAGAAGGTAAGGCAAAGCTAAGCTCTGCCTTACAAACTTTTACAAAAAGTTTCGTCTCCCCTTGAGAACAAGCTCTCAAGAGCTATTTATATGAAAAATTACAATACTAATCATTACATGGATATTTACTCTTTTTCCTAACTTAAAAGCTAAGGAATCTTATAATTGGTGGCTTACAAGGAGAATTTTGGGATTTAGACAACAAAAATCTGATGAAATATATCTCCAAGTGTCGGTCGTAAATATCGGGAAGCACTAAGGACCATTTCACAGATGCAAATGAGGTCTGCGAGATTTCGTAGATGCACAAAAGGGGCTGCGAAATCACTTCGTAGCAAACGACTGATTTCACAACGCTGCGAAGTGGTCTTGCAGCTTGCGGTGTTTGGCTTCCAACGTGATGGGAAAATTCAAGGGGAAATCCACAGCACTGTACAAAAAGGCTGCGAAATCATTTCGTAACAAAAGGGTGATTTCGTAGCGCTGTGCAAAATTCTTCCTTCAGTTTGGAGTGATCGGCTTGCAATGGCTGTAATTTCTTCATTTCAACTCCGAATTGTGCACCGTTTAAAGCATTGGATTATTGACTTCCTGGGATTCGAAACGACCTATAGCATGCATAAATTGGACTTCAAGAAGTACTCCAAAAGTGGCTGACATGATTGTCATCAAGAATGCTTCATTGCAGATTTCTCTTTGCTTCCCCTCCTTGCATTCCGTATTTGCTTATGGCAAAGGACTTCAAAGCTTTGGTTCTTCATGTTTCTGAGCTTTCCATTGCTTTGTCATGGATTCCAAATAACTCTCCTCAATCTCAGATTGCTTTGGTGATAAAAAAGCTATCAAAACACCAAAACTTAACACAATTTGATTAGAATTGATTGCAAAGGTCCTTAATATGTTAATTGGGTTAAAAGGCAATAACTACTACTCAAAAGTGTTTAAAAGAGTTAATTACAAGCTATCAAATAGCACTCTTTGAGTAGTAATCACTATTATTAGTTTAGGGTTGTAGCTTATATGAATCAATCTAGGTTATGAGCTAAGGGCTCCAAATGTTATGAATAGCTCAGGGCTATGGATGACATGAATGATTTGAGTGGTGAGGACAAGGGTTTAGATCCTCTGAATGGCTCAATGCTTTGGATTTTATGAATGACCCCAAGTCATGAGTTGAGGGCTCTATACACTATCAACAGTTCAAGGGTGTGGATGATATGAACGATTCTCGTCTGTGAGGTCAAGGATCTAAATACTATGAAGAACTTCAGGCTGTGGATGACGTGAAAAAAATGGGTCATTAGCTTAGTTCTCTAGATGCTATGAACAACTCAAGTTTATAGATGACATGAATGACTTTGAGTCATGAGATCAAGGCTCTAGATGCTATGAACAACTCAGGGTTGTGGATGATATGAACGACTCTAGGCCCTAACCTTAAGGTTATAGATGCTAAGAATAGCTCAGGGCTATAGATGTCATTATTGACTCCAGGCCGTGAACTGAGCGTTGTAGATTCTATGAACACCTCAGGGTTGTGAATGACATGAACGACTCCGTGTCATGAGCTCAAGGCTCTAAATTTTATGAAAACCCAAGGTTGTGGACGATATCAATGACTTGGGGTTATGTGCTCAGGGTTCTAAAGGCTATGAATAACTTAAGGCTTTAGATGACATGAACTACTCTAGGTCATGAGTTTAGGGCAATAAATTCTATTACCGGCTCAAGGTTTTGGCTTATATGAATGACTCGGGGTTATGAGCTCAAGGCACTAGACGGTATGAACAACTCAAGGCTATGGCTGACATGACTCACTATGGGTTGCAAGCTCAATGCTCTATATGCTATGAACAACTCAGGGTTGTGGATGACATGAACGACTCTAGGTAGTGAGCTTAGGGCTTTAGATGCTATGAATAACTCAAGGTTGTGGCTGATATGAACTACTATAGGTCGTGAGCTTAGGGCTCTAAATGCTGTGAATAGCTTAGAGTTGTGGATGATATGAATGACTTGGGTACCATGCTTTGGGCTCAAGATGCTATGAACACCTCAGAGTTGTGGATGGAATCAATGACTCCAGGTTGTTATCTTAGGGCAATAAATGATATAGATAGCTTAGGGCTATGGATTATATGAAGGAATTGGGGTCATGAGCATAAGGCTCTAGAATACATGAACGACTCTGGGTCATGAGCTCATGGATCTAGATGATATGAACAACTCAGGGTTGTTGATGATAAGAATGACTCTGGTTCGTGAGTTAAGCGCTCTATATGCTATGAATAACTCAGTGCTCTGCATGATATGAATGACTCTAGGTCATGAGTTCAGGGCTCTAGATGCTATGAATAGCTAGTGGTTGTGGTTGACATCAACAAATTTGTGTCTTGAACTTGGTGCTCTAGATGTTATGAACAACTCAAGGCTCTAGATTCTATGAATAACACAAGGTTGTAGATGACATGAACAACTCTGGGTCATGAGCTTAGGACAATAAATGCTATGAATAGCTCAAGGTTTTGGCTTATATGAACGACTCAAGGTTGTGAGCATAAGACTCTAGATGCTATGAATAGCTTAAGGCTGTGGATGACATGAATGACTATAGGTTGTGAGCTTAGGGCTCTAGATGCTACAAATAACATAGAGTTGTGGATGACATGAACGACTTCGAGTCATGAGCCGAGCGCTCTAGATGGAATGAACAGATTAGGTTTGTGGCTAACATAAACAACTCCAAGTCATGAGCTCAAGGCTTTGGATGCTAGGAATAGCTCATGGCATTGGATGATATGAATGAATCAGGGTCATTTGTTTAGGGATCTAGATGCTACAAACAACTTAAGGTTGTGGATGACTTCTAGGACTATGGGTCCTGAGCTCAGGGCAATAAATTATATGAACAACTTAAGTTGTGGTTTATATGAGTTACTTGCAGTCGTGACATTTGCGCTCTAAATACTACAAACAACATAGGGTTATGGACGACATAAACTAATCTTGGTCCTAAGTTAAGTGCTCTAGATGCAATAAACAACTCAGGATTATAGATGACATGAACAACTCTAGGTCATGATCTTAAGGCTCTATATGCTATGAATAACTTAGGGCTATGGATGATATGAACGACTCAGGGTTATGTGCTCAGGGCTCTAGATGCTATGAATAACTTAGGGTCATTGATGACTTCAAGGACTACGAGCCGTGAGCTTAAGGCAACAAATGCTATGAAGGTTGTGGATGACATCAAAATCTCTAAAGCGTGAGTACAAGGCTCTCATGAAAATCTCTAGAGAATGAGCACAAGGCTCTAGATGCTATGAACAACTCAATTCTTTAGATGTTATGAACAACTCTGGGTTGTGGATGACATGAACAACTCTAGGTCCTGAGCTCAAGGCTCTAATAACTCAAGGTCGTGGATGTCATGAATGACTCTGGGTCATGACTTGAGCACTTTAGATGCTATGAACAACTCAGGGTTGTGGTTGACATGAACGAATCAAGGTCCTGTAAGTACACGGCTCCAAATGCTATGAACAACTGATTACTACCCAAAAAGTGCTATTTTACACCTTTAATTCATTATGTTTTAAGCACTTTTGTGTAGTAATTCTCCATCTTTATTCCAATTGGCATGTTAAGGACCTAGCAATGTCTTCTAATCATATTTGTGGCTAGTTTTAGTGTTTTGACAGCCATTTGGATCATTAAGACAAGCCAAGTAAAGGAGAGAAGCAAAGAGAAGCAAAGAGGAAAAGCAAGCAAAGTGAAGAGAAGCAAAGAGGACAGCAGCTGCAGTCTTCTTTCACACTTTTGGAGCACTTCCCGAAGTCCATTTTCTACATGCTATATACCACTTCAAAGCTCAGGAAGTCAAAAATCCAACGCTTTAAACCGTGTACGATTTGGAGCTGAAATGAGGAAGATATGGCCTTTGGAAGCCAACTGCTCCAGGCTTGTGCGAAATTTTCGCACAACACCTTCAAAATTCGCACAGCCCATGCGTGGTGCGAATTTTCCTCTGTTTTTTCCGACTCCACTTTAGATATTTTCCTATGTATTTTTTGATGTAATTTCCTTTCTTATCCTTGTAACTAACCAATCACAAGCTTTTGCTTTTGTAAAGACTATATAAGGGGTGGAAATCACCTCTTGGAAGATATAGAACATGCGTGTTACGTTTTACACTGAGTGATATACAGAGCTCTCTCGTTTCTCTTTTCTTTTTACTATTTTATTTTCTTGGAAGCCAAACAACCTCTGAGGATGTTTTCCTGGAGGATGATTGGCCAAAACTTTTAGTTTCTCAAAGTATGGATGTTATGTGATGACTTGGATGCAATCCCATGGAAATTTCTCGCACCTGGAAGGTAAGGTAGTCGTTTTTCATTAAAGGTTCATTAATGCAAAGTTTGGTTTTTATTTCCCTTGGACAACTTCCAACGGCCAATACTTGATAAGCTTTTGGATTTCTATCCATTAGTTATCTCCTACGAGCTATTGGAAGGTGAGGTTTTCAATTCCAAGTTTTGCATTAATCCGTTAGAACCAATTTCAATGGCCATTGAAAGGTGAGTTTATCACTTGGAATGACTTTGAGTTGCCAATATTTGGTAAGCTTTTGGCTTTAGACCATTAGTTATCTCTTACGAGCCATTCAAAGGAAGTCTAAGGTGAATAACCATTGATGAAATTCACTACCATCTGTTTTGCCATTTTAAAGAATTAAAACTTGATTTGCTAAATCCATACCGGTTCGGGAAGCAAGCATCACCATAGTTGCAACCCCAACGCGAGGAGCCTATCCTGAGATTTCCAATTTGCATAAGAGCCAGAGCATAGCTATCCTATCTTTGAGAAACTTGTTTTTACACCCTTTCATTTTAGTCTTTAATGTTAGCTTAGATTAGTTTAAATCTTTCTAAGACATTTACATCTTCTTTTAAAGCTAACATCCATAAGAAAATCACCTATTTTCCTAATTTCAATATCACTAGTGTTTGTGAAAACCCTTCCCAGTGAACGATCCTAGAACCACTATGCTATAGTAGCTTGGCTACTTTAGTAATAGTATTTAAGGTATAAATTTTGTTGATACGCCTTTAAAGCTAAGCTACCATGAGTCGAATCAAATGCTCTCCCATAAAATCTGCATCTTGGACTTTCCAACTCATTACCAAATTTCTAAGACTATGGGTCCTAAGCTCAGGGCAATAAATTATATGAACAACTTAAGTTTTGGTTTATATGAGTTACTTGCAATCGTGACATTTGCGCTCTAAATACTACAAACAACATAGGGTTATGGACGACATAAACTAATCTTGGTCCTAAGTTAAGTGCTCTAGATGTAATAAACAACTCAGGATTATAGATGACATGAACAACTCTAGGTCATGATCTTAAGGCTCTATATGCTATGAATAACTTAGGGCTATGTATGATATGAACGACTCAGGGTTATGTACTCAGGGCTCTAGATGCTATGAACAACTTAGGGTTGTGGATGATATGAACGACTTTGGGTCATGAACTCAATGATTTAGTAGCATAAGGTTGTGGATGTCATGAATGACTCTGGGTCATGAACTGAGCACTCTAGGTGCTATGAACAACTCAAGGTTGTTGTTTATATGAACGAATTGAGGTCCCGTCAACTTGGGGTTCTAGATGCTATGAACAACTCAAGGCTGTAGATGACATGAGCAACTATAGGTCGTGAACTTAGGTTCTAAACAATATGACTAGCTCAAAGATGTGGATATTATGAACTACTCGATGTCTCATGAGCTCAAGGCTTGAGATGATATAAATAGCTCAGGCCTATGGATGATATGAATTATTATGGTTGTGACCTTAGGGCTCTAGATTCTATGAACAACTCAGGGTTGTGGATGACATGAATGACTATGGGTAGTGAGCTCAAGGCTCTAGATGCTATGGAGGGCTCAAGGTTGTGGATGATATGAACGACTCGAGGTCTCATGCTCTTAGGGCTCTTGATGTTATGAACAACTCGAGCCTAATGATGATATTAACAATTCTAGTCCATGAGCTAAAGGTTGTAGATGCTATGAATAGCTCAAGGTTGTAGATGACATGAACAACTCCGGGTTGTGAGCTTAAGGCTTTAGATGCTATGAACAACTCAATGTTATGGATGATATGAACTACTCTAATTCGTGAGCTCAAGGCATTGGATGCTATGAACAACTTAGGGTTATCGATGACATGAACAACTCTCAGTCATGATCTCAGGGCTCTAAATGCTATGAAAAGCTCAAGGTTGTGAATGATGTCCATGACTACAAGTTATAAGTTAATGGCTCTAGATGCTACGAATAGCTTAAGGATGTTGATGACATGAATCAATTCAATCGTGAGCTTATTAGGGCTCTAGATGTTATGAACAACACACGACTATGGACGACATGAATGACTCTGAGTCAGGATCCAAGTGCTCTAAATGCTATGAATAACTTAGGGTTGTGGATGACATGAATGACAATGGGTCATGAGCTTTGGGACTTGGATGTTATGAATAACTTAGGGCTATGGATGATAAGAACAACACTAAGTCTTGAGCTCAGGGCAATAGATGCTATGAACAACTCAGTGTTGTGGATGATATGAATGACTTGTGGTCTTGTGCTCAAGGCTCTAGATGCTATAAACAACTTAGGGTTATGGCTGACATTAACAACTGGGGTTCATGAGCTCAACGCAATAAATGTTATGAACAACTTAGGGTTGTGGCTTATATGAATGACTCGGGATCATGTGCTTAGGCCTCTAGATATTATGAACAGATCAAGGTTATGGATGATATGAACAACTCTGGGTCGTGAGAACAAGGCTCAATATGCTATGAATAGTTCACGACTCTTGATGATATGAATAAATTTGGGTCGTTGGCTCAAGGTTTTAGATGTTATGAACAACTCAGGATTGTGGTTAACATGAACAACTTTGGGTCGTGAGCTTACAACTCTAGATGTTATGAATAGCTCAGGGTTGTGGATGTGATGAATGACTTTGGGTCATGAGCTGAGGACTCTAGATGCTTTGAAAAACTCAAATTATGGATGACATGAATGACTCAATGTCATAAGCTCAAGGCTCTAGATGTTATGAACTACTCAGGACTGTGGATAATATGAATGACTCAGGGTCGTGTGCTTAGGGCTCTAGATGCTATTAATAGCTTAGGGCTATGGATGACAGGAATGAATTCAAGTCATGAGCTCAGGGCAATAAATGCTATGACTAAATTAGGGTTGTGGCTGATATGAATGACTCAAGGTCATGAGTTCAGGGCTCTAGATGCTATGAATAGCTAAGGGTTATGGATGAACTGAATGACTCTAGGTCGTGAGCTCAAGGCTCTAAATGCTATTAACAACTCAGGGTTATGGATGACATCAATGACAATGGGTTTTGAACTAATGGCTCTAGATGCTATGAACTACTCTAGGTCACGAGCTCAGAGCTTTAGATGCTATGAATAGGTCAGGGTTGTGGATGACATGAACTACTCTGGCTCATGAGTTGAGTGGCTTAGATGCTATGTACAACTTAGGCTTGTGGATGACATGAAGGACTCTCGGTCATGAGCTTAAGGCTCTAGATATTATCAACAGCTCAGGGTTATGGATGATATGAACGACTCTAAGTCATGAGCTTAGGGCTCTAGATGCGATGAATAGCTCACGGATGTGGATGACATGAATGACTTTAAGTCATGAGCTTAAGGCTCTAAATGCTATGAACAACTCAGGGTTATGGATGACATCAATGACTATGGGTTGTGAGTGGCTTTAGATGTTATGAACAACTTAAGGTTGTGGATGACATGAACTACTCCAGGTCATGAGCTTAGAGCTTTAGATGCTATGGATAACTCAAGGTTGTGGATTGTTAGGATTGACCCCTTAAAAGCATGACATGATGTAATAAATTGGGAATTCATTATTTATTTAATGATATTCCAATTTCACTTTTATCTATCATTATTTCATGTATTATACTTTATGAGCATTCTTGCTTGCATCTTTTGCATTGTACATGACTTAGGTGTATTAAGAGTTGCACAAAAATTCCAAGTCATGGGTACCTTACAAATAAATGACTTGTTCATAACCAGTTCATGGGTTTAGGCAACTCATTAGACGTTGTAGTGTACTACTTCCTAATTGGAGGGATGACTAGTCTTGGTTATTGGGATGGGTTTCCTATGGTGAGTGCACTAGTGTGTATGGTTGGACATTGGACGTGACCTATGGTGAGTTATGACTTAAGGATATCAAGTAGTCATTACTTCACCAAGCTGGTTCATTATGTTATCTCTCAATCTTGAGAGAATATTGATATTATGTTGAAGTTAGCAGTGGCTTTGACTTACAGGTGAGATTGTAAGATGATCATACATTCCCTATGGATTGGGTCACTGTTAATGGAAGCTAGTAGCAATAGGTATTCTCAATAGAGGCACCATGATACCTCTTGGGATTCAGACAGTGTGTCCCCTTGGATGATCCTAAGGAGGTGTGTTCATAGAAACTATAGTCATAGTAGTTCCATAAGTAGAACTTGGTGTAGGCTCTTTCAAAGCTAAGATATGTTAATTGGGCATAGAATAGGAGCATCTGTAACTCAAAGATGGTAGTGGTAATCTTGAAAGGCTAATAGCTTTCACCTTGTTAAACTATGGACACTAATTCATGGGGAAATTGAACACAATGGATAGTAGGCCATAGACCCAAGCACTTGGTGTCTTGTTGTTATTTACATAGGATACTAGAGTTTAATTGATTCTCTATAGTGGGATGTTGAATCAACTTTAGAATTGGATTATGAGGGAGCCAGTATTCCTATGGGGATCCTAGTGGTCCTCACTTTGAGCTCATATACCTTGTTAGCATGGGTTATGAGAGTCAAATTGACTCTAGGTTCACTTTTATGCATAAGGGAATTTTGGTAATTATGCAAGATTGCATCGGGGTAAGTGAACAAGGTCTCTGGATTGGGTAATTGATTAATTAGCAAGCCTATTGGGTTAATTAATCAATTATAACCCATTTTGGGTGAGATTAAGTGACCCAAACCTATAGTGGGTTGAAGTTACATAAGCCTAGTAGGAAGCCTTATAAATACCCCATTAGGGGTTAAGGTTCCCATAGATTTTTCTAGAGAGCCGTCATCCATCTTTAGAGAGAGAGAAAGAGAGAGAAAAAAAAGAGTCATAACCTCCACTCTTCCTTTCATCCCCACCAAAAGTGTGTCAAGATCAAGGTTCGAGTCAGTGGGTGGAAGAATTTGGGTTTACGAGACTTTTGTGATTTCATTTTTCATCTTCACCACGTGGATTTGATTTGGAAACATCTGAATCGGAGGTTTGGTTTTCATTAGAATTTTTTGAATCCCTTTAAATTTTAAAAAAGTTATTTTTCTGTTGTGCATAGGATTTAGAAAAAGCCTAGGATAGTTATTCATGTTTCTAACCTGATCCGGGGTTGGGAAACAAAGAGATCCAAGTTTTCCCTTCAACCGGTATTAGAGCCATAGGTTAATAACCATGCTAGAACCATTCTAGGGTATGCTAACTTGATTTTTCAAGGTATTTGTTTATCCCATGGCCCTAAGGATAATTAATGTGTGTTCTTTATTATGATATTGTTATAATTCAATGGTTATTGTTAAATGTACGATGATCATAATCGTGATTGGATTATTTGTTATCTCTAGATTGTGTTGTACAACCCATAAGGGGTATAAGATTTATATTTGATTGTTAAAATCTTTCCTTTTTCATTAGATGGGTTGTAAGCTCCATTAAAGGAGCATAGGAATTTTTTTTTGTTACAAAAATTTCATTTTTTTGTATCCATCTATGGTGACCCAAGAGAAAAGAACTCTTCCTGAGGTACCTTTCATTAGTTCATATGGTGATTTAAGGGAAAAGAAATATTATTGGAAGTTCTTGATTTGAGATCCTTGGCAGCATAGTTTCATCATCTTTCACATAAAATTGGGATCACTTCCCATGATTTTCTTGGAACAAAACACCTATGGTTTCAAAGCTTAGGAAGTTAGGAATCCAATGCTTCAAACGGATTGCAATTCGAAGTTGAAAAGAGGGAGATATAGTTGATTGAAGCAGGGCTGCGAAAGAGCATGGCAGCACAGTGATGCTGAGTTTAACTCAAAATCGGGGCTATATATATTGAGATTTTTGGGGAAAACCACATATAGTTTTGAATCTTAAGAATTCAGGAATCCAATGCTTCAAACGGATTTCAATTCGAAGTTGAAATGAGGGAGATATAGCTGATGGAAGAAAGGCTGAGCAAAGAGCATGGCAGCACGGTGACGCTGCCTTTAACTCAAAAACGGGGCTACCTCCAGTGAAATTTTTTAGGTAAACCACATATGATTTTGAAGCTTAATAAGTTAGGAATCCAATGCTTCAAATGGATTGCAATTCAGAGTTGAAACGAGGGAGATATGGCTGATCAAAACAAGGCTGCGCAAAGGGCATGCAATTATGGAAGTGAGTTTGAGCCAAATTGTTTTTAGTTGTTTTAAGCTCAATTTTTGGGCCTCTTTTTGAGCTTTTTTTTTTTTTTTTTTTTTTCTGTGGAAATCGGGCCTGTTGGGTTTTTATTTTTTCACTAATCCTATCTTTGGTTGCAAGGCTATTTTGTTAATTTGGATTTCATCCAAATTTTAATTACCAAATTTGCAACAAGATCCCTAAGGCCATGGGAATTATTTATTTAATTTTCTTTTATGTGTTTTATGCATTTTTATTTTTGGCATAGAATACATTTTGGTATTCTTAAGTAAATAAATTTTCATATTTTTTCCTTATTTTAGATAATTTATTAAATTGAAATGGGCTAGGTATTAGGAAAATTTAATTTTAGGAAAAGACCAGTTGGAAATAAATGAGGAACCTACTTCCATTTCAAAATTAAACTCTTAGAGATTTATTTTTTATTTTTCAAAATAAATCTTTTTTGATTTTAGATCTCTAAGAATCTTTTTATTTTAAGGAAGAAGTTTTATTTTTTCAAGTCTTTATGAAATAAAATCTCTCCTATTCAAAATAAGATTCTAATTTAAAGAAATGAGTTATTTTTGGAAAAATATATGATAGATAATTCATGATTAAGATAGCTTACCAAGATATTGTTTCAAATAAAATAAATTAAAATGGTAATTTTGGATTTTCTTAAAAAATAAATTTTCACTAGTTTTATTTCTATTATTATTTATTTAAGGAATTGGTTGTTATCATTTGGGATTTCAAATTCCTTTCGGGACTTTCCTTTATTTGGGTTAGGTGGTTCTCCAGGCTCTCCCCCCCTGAGAAAAGGAGGAAACTGTTTAGTTTGAAAAGGAAAGCTTAAGGATAAGGAATATGAAATATATCCCTATTTGTCACAAGAGTCTCAATTCAAGTAATAAACAAAAGTTTTGGAAATTCTCATGATGGATAATTTATTTTAAGATAGTCACCAAAACTATCTTAAGGTCTCTCTTCCAAAATATTAAGTGGGAGCGGGCTATAGGTAAGTCCATAGCCTCCAAGATCAAGGCCATCTTGATTTTTGGCCCATCACCATCTTAAAGATGGGGTGTCCTAAGGAATCAAGGGATATATACTATCCTTTATGGACAAGACTATATATGTTTGTAGTGGGAGTGATCAATCCTAAAGATGGAACTCTTCACTTGGTAACATTGAGGTCGAGGATATTGGTTACACACTTAACTTAGACATGAAGTGGTAGAATCACCTAAAGTGGTCTCACTTGCATGAGCTAAAGACTAATCATAAAGGTATGTTGATCAATGCCTTAGGATAACTTTTAAAGTTTAAGCCAAGCTGATCAATTAGAGAGGGTCTCTACCCTAGTAATAAGAGTCATGACCTGCCTAAAGTAGGCTTGATTCTTATGATACTAAGATACCTTGCAAAAGGACATGTAGTTTGAGAGCACTACATTTTTGCTAAATTAATTACCAACTTGCCTTGAATGCTCAATTTCTTTTTTATTAATGCATGAAATTATTATATTTCTTACAAATATCATGTCATTGACATGTCACCTATTATCTCTTGTTTAAATTAGACCCAATTATAAACTAAAAATAATATGGATATGGTATGAATTGCATAGAAGCTAATTTAGGTAGAGTTTGTTATTTCCTTTGAACAAACCTATCACAAAGTAAAAGAAGCATATCAAAGGTGGCATAAGATAGATCAGAAGACTAAGTCTCTCATACTTAGGTCTTTAGATAATGTGTTCCAAAAGCAACACATGTCTATTGTCATAGTCTATGATATTCTCTTTAAAGTTGTAAGAGTTATTTGGTGATAAGGGCAAGTTAACTAAACAAGTTGCCCTTAAGACTATTATGAACACCAGGATTCATGTTATCTAAGGATCTTACTAGATTCCATTGGGATGGCTAAGAAGATTCTCAAAGAGTCAAAGGGTGTTCATATGGAAGTCAAGGTTTTTCACGCTGTTCTACCAAGAAAAAGAACAACAACACCAAATAAACAAAGTTCAAGAAAAGGAATGAGAAAACAAACTCATGGGCAATGATTCCTTTGTGACCTTTTAGGACACTAGAAAATGAATGGTCAGAGTGCCTAAAGATAGACAAGTACACATCATATTCTCATTATTAAATAAATAGTGGTGGATAGATTCCAAGGCCACTATCTGTAATTTTTTACAAGGTTTTCAACAAGTGAGAAGGTCACATGATGGGATTATACTTACCTTTGCTTCAGTTACAAGATTAATTATGCAAGTTAGTGGGAGGTATTTCCTTTTTTTTTTCTTATGTGAGACTCCATTATCACTTTGCCAAGTAATGAGAATAGTTAGATCTCACTAAAAAAAAGAACCTAGCACTAATCAAACATTTGACTTCTAATGCCTAGATCATATTAATCTAAATAGGATCTAAAAACTAATTAAGCCTGGACCTTCTTATTCCAAAAGATATTTCAGTCTACAAATCCTATATAGATTGTAAAATGACTAAGAGGCCCCTTTATTTTTAAAGGACATGGAACAAAGGAATGTTTGGTGCTAGTGCATACTCACGTGTATGAACCTTTTTGTGTTTATATATGGAAAGTATGGGTATTTGATCATTTTATATATAAATACTCTAGGTTTGGATATGTAGATAGGAAATTTGATGCCTTGGATAAACTCATTGAATTTAAAGTGGAATCGGATAGCCTATTGGGTAAACATATCAAGGCACTTCAATTAAATCAAGGTGGTTTACCTAGTAAGTTTGATTCTTTCTATGGAGCATGAGATCATATCCCAATTGTATGCACCAAGGACTCCACTGGAAAATGGATTAATGGAAAGAAGATATTAAACTTTGATAGACAAAGTGAGATTGATGATTAGTTTCTCACTACTTCCCATATTCTTTGGGGATATATCTTAAAGATTGTACAATACCTCTTCTTTTTCTAAAGACGTGTATCAATTTATATAATATCTAAGAAGATTTTGGGATTATTATTTTATAGTCAGGATTATCATAAAGTGTTGCTTGCTATAAATACCATATTTTTTATGAAGATTATATGATATGTGATAAGGAAAACAATAATATAGATTGGAGAATACTAGAAGATAGTTCCACTATACACAAGATACTATGGATCCAGTACCAACCATTCCCTCTTCTAGTACGTTGATGAGTCATCGTAGTGGGAGGATTTTTAAACAACCAGACTGATTAATGTATTTGGGAGATTCTTTCAAGGCCATTCTAAAGGAACATGAAATTGATCCCATAGATTACTGATTCTGTGCCCAGCTGGTGTACCTTGATTTTGGTCCTCAGACAGGAGTAATCAACAAAATTTATAACCTATATCACCATGTACTAGGATAGCCTCAGCTAGCATAGCATAGTGGCTCTAGGATCGTTCACTAAGAAGGGTTTTCAACTTACTACTGATATTAATTCAAAGTTAAATTGGTGCCTTTTCATTTCAAGGTTAGCTTTAATAGAAAATATAATCTTTGGTTGAAAAAGGATTGGTTTTAAGCTAACAAAAAATAATAGTAACTGAAATTACTAATAAAGAAGAGTGTTTCTTGGAGTTTCAGGATCACTGGGGTCAAACTCCTAATACAAAAACAGAGTTTCGATCACTTGAATCTTTTCCTCACATTGGAGAACTAACATATAGTTATTTCTCTAACCGGTGTGGTACAGATGCTTTCCCTTTTATGGATTGAAACACTAAATCCCTCTCACTTATTCATCTTGTAATGGCTCGTGCCTCTCACCTAGCATTTTCCATTTAAGATGATCCTTAACCTTGGATTTCCCTTCTCAAGCTCGCAAGAGATAACTAATGGATGTCTCCTTAGAGTCCAAAAGCTTACCAAGTGTTGGCTATTCTAGAAAATCCTACCTTCAAATCACCTCCCAAAGGCTTGCAAGAGATAAACTAGTGCATTTCAATGGACGGAGATCACTTGCCTTACCAAGTGTTGGCCCAAGTGATTTAAAGGCATTTTAAGTTAACTAAAAGCATAGAACCCATTAACGGGTCACACTTTCTCTTCATTAAAAGCTGAAACAACAAAACTTCCAATTTTTGCATTCGGCACCTTACCCAGCTTCCTTAACTCCAAGAGACAAAAAGCCTAGCCACTCATTCTTTGAATAAACATCCTCAGAGCTTGTTTGATTAAAAAGGACTATAGAGCTTCAAAGCTTGGTTTCATCATGTAAATGAGCTTCCAATTGCTTTGCCATGGATTCTATAAAACTCTCATCAATCTTGAATTGCTTTGGTGATCAAAAAGCTATCAACAACACCAAAACTTAACACAATTTCATTAGAAACGATTGCAAAGGTACTTAATTTGCCAATTGAGTCAAAAGGTAATAACTAATACTCAAAAGTGTTTAAAAGAGTTAATTATAAGCTACAAAATAACACTTTTTGAGTATTAATCAATTATGATGAAGCAATGAGTGGCGTGGATGCACATCTTTGGAAAAAGGCTATGGAGGCAGAGTTAGAATCCTTGTAATTCTAATGTAGTTTGGGTTCCTGTAGAAGCACTTGAAGGGATAAAACCTATAGGTGTAGGTTGGTCTACAAGTGGAACAAAGGAGTAAATGGAAAAGTTGAGTTTTATGTGGCTAGATTGTAGCTAAAGGTTATAGTTCGGAATATTATTTCAAATATAGGAAACCTTTTCACTAGTAGCCATATTAATATCCATTAGAGTACTCGTACCAATTTTGGTGTGCCTCATTTATGAGATATTTCAATAGGATGTCAAGATAGTGTTCTTAAACGATTATCTTGATATTAGCATCTATATGATGTAAATAGATATTTTCATAGCAAATGACCTTGTGTGTACTAGAAATTGTAGGGAAGCATGGTGGTGTTCTAGGATCTTGTAGGTAGATGACAATCTACTCATTGAGAATGATGTAAAGACATTGTCATTAGTCAAGATCTGATTGTCTACTCGGTTATAGATGGAAATCTACAAGGGGCACAATAGGAAAATCGTGTTGTGTCAAGAATTTACTCAAGTATATTTTAAGAACAAGGGATTATGTGTGTTTGCTCCCAAGTGTTGAGATAGTTTAAAGGGTGACATGATGGTTGACAAGATACCTTATATGGAGAACCTGGTGGATCCTTTCACCAAGACATTGACAATGAGAGTCATTGATGGTCATAAGGATAGCATAGGTTTTAGATGAGTATCTGGCATGCTTTGTAGGCATGATGCTTTGAGGGCTAGTGGGAGAATGTTAAGATAGAGCCCTTAAAAGCATGGCATGATGTAATAAATTTGGAATTCATTATTTATTTAATGATGTTCTAGTATTATACTTTATGAGCATTCTTGTCTACATCTTTTGCATTGTATATGACTTAGGTGGATTAGGATTTGCACAAAATATCTAAGTCATGGGTTCCTTGCAAATAGATGACTTGTTCATAACTAGTTCATGGGTTTAAGCAACCCATTAGAGGTTATAGTGCACCACTTCCTAATTAGAGGGATGGTTGGTCTTGGCTATTGGGATGGGTTTCCTATGGTGAGTGCACTAGTGTGTATGGTTGCACATTAGACAGGACACTTAAGGCTATCAAGTAGTCATGACCTTACCAAGCTACTTCATTGTGTTATCTCTCAACCTTGAGAGAATATTAATCTTGTGCTAAAGTTAGCAATGACTTTGACCTACGGGTGAGATCGTAAGCTGATCATATATTCCCTATGGATTGGCTCGTTGTTGATGGAAGTCGGTAGAAATAGGTATTCTCAATAAAGACACCATGATTTCTCTTGAGATTGTAGTAGTGTGTCCCCTTGGGTGATTCTAAAGAGGTTTGTTCATGGAAACTATGGCCACAGTAGTTCCTTGAGTGGAACTTGACGTAGGCTCTTTGAGAGTTAAGATATGTTAATTGAACACACAATAGGAGTATATGTAAGTCAATGATAGTAGAGGTAGTCTAGAAAGGCTGATAGCTTTCACCTTGTTAGACTATGGACATGAATTCATGGGGGAGATTGAACACAATGGATAGCAAGTCATGGCCCCAAGCACTTGATGTCTCATTGTTATTTACATAGGGTACTATTGTTTAGTTGATTCTTTTTAGTGGGACGTTGAATCAACTATAGAATTAGATTTTGAGGGAGCCAGTATTCCTATGGGTTCTAGTGGTCCTCGCTTTGAGCTCATATACCTTGTTAGCATGGGTTATGAGAGTCGGATCAGCTTTAGGTACACTTTTATGCATAAGGGCATTTTGGTAATTATACAAGATTGCACAAGGGTAAGTGAACAAGGAACTGGATTAGGCTGATTGATTAATTAGTAAGCCTGTTGGGTTAATTAATCAATTAGGACCCTTTTTGAGCTAAATTAAGTGACCCAAGCCCTTAGTGGGCTGAAATCACTTAAGCCTAGTAGGAAACCCTATAAATACCCCCTTAGGGTTTAGGGTTCCCATAGCTTTTTCTAGACAGTCATCTTCCATCTTCAGAGAGAGAGAGATAGAGAGAGAGTCATAGCCTCCATTATTCCTTCCATTCTCACTAAAAGTGTGTCAAGATCCAGGTTTGAGTCATCAAGTGGAAGAGTTCGAATTTATGAGACTTCTACGATTTCGTTCTTCATCTTCACCAATTGGATTTGATTTGGGAACATCTGAATTTGATGTATAGTTTTCGTTAGCATTTTTTGAATCCCTTTAATGTTTAAAAATACTATTTTTCTACTGTGCATAGGATTTGGAAAAAACTTAAGATAGTTATCCATATTCCTAAGCTGATCAGGGCTTGGGAAATGAAGAGATCTGGGTTTTCCCTTCATGGATGACATGAACAACTCTAGGTCATGAGCTGAGCACTCTAGATGCTATGCATAGCTCAAGGTTGTAGATGACATGAACGACTCTAAGTAGTGAGCTCAAGGCTCTAGATGTTATGAACAACTCAGGTTTTTGGATGATATGAATGACTCAAGGTCCTATGAGCTTAGAGCTCCCAATTCTATGAACAACTCAAACCTATTGATGATATGAATAATTCTGGTTTATGAGCTAAAGGTTCTAAATTCCATGAATAGCTCAGGGTTATGGATGACATGAATGACTCCGGGTCATGAGCTTAAGGCTTTAAATGTTATCAACAGCTCAGGGTTATGGATGATATGAACGACTGCGTGTCGTGAGCTCGGGGCTCTAAATGCTATGAATAACTTAGGGTTGTAGATGACATGAACGACTCTAGATCGTGAGCTTAGGGCTCTAATTGCTCTGAATAGCTGAGGGTTGTGGATGCCATCAATGACTAAGAGTTGTGAGCTTATGGCTTTAAATGCTATGAATAACTCAAGGTTGTGGATGACATGAACTACTCTAATTTAGGAGCTCAGGGCTTTAAATGCTATGAAAATCTCATGATTGTGGATCACATGAATGATTCTAGGTCGTGAGCTAAGCACTCTAGATGCTATGAATAACTCAAGGTTGTGGATGACATGAAAAACAAAGGTTCGTGAGCTCAAGGCTCTAAATGCTATTAAAGCTCATGGCTTTGGATGACATGAACGACTCTGGGTCATGAGCTCAAGGCTTTAAATGCTATGAATAGCTCAGGGTCATGGATGATATGAACGACTCATGGTCGTGTGCTTAGGGCTTTAGATTCTATCAATAGCTCATGGCTGTGGATGACATGAATGACTCTAGGTCGTGAGCTCAGGGCAATAAATGCTACGAACAAGTTAGGGTTATGGCTTTTGTAAATGACTCAAGGTCGTGTGCTCAAGGCTCTATATGCTATGAATAGCTTAATGATGTAGATGACATGAACGGCTCTAGGTCGTCAGCACAAGGCTATAGATGTTATGAATAGTTCAAGGCTCTGGATGATATGAATGAGTTTGAATTGTGAGCATAGGGCTCTAGATGCTATCAACAACTTAGAATTGTAGATGCCATGAACGACTTTGGGTCGTGAGTTGAGGGCTCTAGATGCTATGAAAAGCTCAAGGTTGTGGATGTGATGAATGACTCCGGGTAGTGAGCTCAAGGCTCTAGATGCTATGAACAGCTCAGATAAGTGGATGACTTGAACAATAATGGGTTATGAGCTCAAGGCTCTAACTGCTATGAATTGCTCATGGTTGTGGATAACATGAATGACGTTGGGTCATGAGCTCAGCGCTTTAGATGCTATGAATAGCTTAGGGTCATAGATGATATGAATGACTAAGGACATGAACAACTTCAGGTCATGAGCTTAGAGCAATAAATGCTATGAACAACTTAAGGTTGTAGCCTATATGAACGACTTAGGGCATGTGGTCTTTGCTTTAGATGCTATGAAAAGTTGAGGGTTTTGGATGACATGAACAAATCTAGGTCGTCAGCACAAAGCTCTAGATGCTTTGAATAGTTCAGGGCTCTAGGACCACTCCGGGTTATAAGCTCAGGGCTCTAGATGCTATGAATAACTTAGGGTTGTGGATAACATGAACGACTCCGAGTTATCAGCTTAGTGCTCTAGATTCTATGAGCCCTTAGCTTAGGACCCAGGGTCATTCATGTCATCCATAGCTCTGAGCTATTCATAGCATCTAGAAAACTGAGTTCACTACCCATAATCATTCATATCATCCACAACACAGAGGTGTTCATAGCATCTAGAGCCCTGAGCTCATAACCAGAAGTTGTCCATGTCATCCATAGCCTTGAGTTGTTCATAGCATCAAGAGCCTTAGGCTCACAACCCCGAGTTGTTAATACCATCCACAACCCTAACTTGTTCATAGCATATAGAGCCTTGAGCACATGACTTAGAGTTGTTCTTACCATCCATAACCTTGTGTTATTCATAGCATCTAGAGCCCTGAGCTCACGACCCTAATGTCGTTCAAGTCATCCACAACCCCTAATTATTCATTGCATTTAAAGCTTTGATCTTAGGGCCTTGAATCATTCATATCATCCCATAGGCTTAAGCAATTTATAGCATCTAAATCCATAAGCTCACGAGACGTTGAGTTGTTCATATCCTCCATGACCCTATGGTGCTCATAGTATATAAAGTCCTAAGCTCACGACCCGGAGTCGTTTATGTCATCCACATCCCTAATATGTGCATAACATCTAGAGTTGAGAGTCGATGACCTAGAGTCTTTCATATCCTCTACAACCTTATGTTTTTCATAGCATCTAGAGCTCTCAACTCATAACCATGAGTCTTTCATGCCATCCACAACCTTCAATTGTTCATAGCATCTAGAGCCCTATGCTCACGACCTCGATGTTATTCATGTCATCCATAGTCTTAAGATGTTCAAAGCATATTAAGCCCTCAAAGCACAACCTAGAGTCGTTCATGTCATCCATAGCCCTGAGCTATTCATAGCATTTAAAGCACTAAGCTCAATACCTAGAATCCTTCATATTCCACATCACTAAGTTGTTTATAACATCTCGAGCATCAAGCTCAAATCCCATAATCATTTATATCATCCACAGTCCTGAGTCGTCTATTTCATCTAGAGCCCATAGTTCACGGGACATCGAGTTGTTCATATCATCCACAATCCTAAGCTGCTACTAGCATGTAAAGCCCTTAGCTCACAAGCCGGAGTTGTTCATATCATCCATAACCCTACGTTGTTCACAGCAACCAGAGCCCTGAGCTCGTGATGTCAAACCGTTCATATCATGCATAACTTTGAGCTACTCAAAGCATCTAGAGCCCTGAGCTCACGACCTAGAGTCACTCATGTCATCCACTTTCTTAAGCACTTCGTAGCAACTAAAGCTTTCAACTCACGACCCAAATTCGTTCACGTCATCCACAACCCTGAGTTGCTCATTGCATCTAGAGCTATGATCTCATGACCTGGAGTTATTCTTCTAATCCACATAAATCAGTTGTTCATAACACCTAGAGCCTAGAGCTTACGACCCAAATTTGTTCATATCATCCACAACCCTAAGTTGTTCATTGTATCTAGAGCCTTGACCTCATGACTCGAAGTCCTTCATGTCCTCAACAACATTGAGTTGCTAATAGCATTTAGAGCCCTAAGCTCACGACCCAGAGTTCTTCATGTCATACACAGCCCTGAGCTGTACATAGGATCTATATATTTGAGCTCACAAACTGGGGTCATTCATATCATCCATAGCTCTAAGTTATTCATAGAATCTAGAGCCCTAAGCTCATGGTACCTCAAATTGTTCATATCATCCATAACGCCGACCGGTTCACAGGAACTAGAGCCCTGAGCTCATAGCCTTTAATCATTCATATCATCTATAACCCTCAACCGTTTATAGAATGAAGAACTTTGAGCTGATAACTTGGAGTCATTAATGTTATCTATAGTCCTAAGCTATACATAGAATCTACAACCTAAAGCTCTACATCGAATCTAGAGCCTTGACCTCATGGCTTGAGTCATTCATATAATTCATAGCCCTGAGCTATACATAACATATAGAACCCTGAATTGTAGCCAACATCTAGAGCTCTCAGCTCATGACCCAAAATCATTCATATCATCCATAGGCTTAAGTTGTTCATAGTACCTAGAGCCCTCAACTCACAATCGGAGTTGTTTATGTCATCCACACCCCTCAACTATTCATAGCATTTAGATCCCTAAGCTCAATACCTAGATTCATTCATGTCATCCATAGTCTTGAGCTATTCATAGCATATAGAGCCATCTGCTCACAACTTAGAGTCATTGATGTCATCTACAACCTTAATCTATTCATAGAATCTAAAGCCTCGAGCTCACAACCCATAATCATTCATATCATCCATAGCCCTAAGTTGTTCATACCATCTAGAGCCTTGACATCATGCGACCTCGAGTCATTCATATCATCCATTGCCCTGTGCTACTCATGGCATCTAGAGCTTTGACTCATGGTACGAAGTCATTCATGTAATCCATAACACTAAGTTGTTCATAGCATTTAGAGCTTTGAGCTCACAACCATAAGTCATACATATCAACGACAAAACTGAGCTATTTATAACATTTATTACTCTTAGCTCATGACTCAAAGTTATTCATATTGTCGATAACCCTGAGCTTTTCATGCCACCTAGACCCCTCAACACACGATCGTGAGTAATTCTAGAGTCGTTCATAGCATCAAGAGACCTAGGCTCACAATCTTGAGTCATTCATGGCATCCATAACCCTCGGCTATTCATATCATCTAGAGGGCTCAACTCATGAACTTAAGCCATTTATGTCATCACAACCTTGAGTTGTTCATAACATTTAAAGCCTTGAGCTCACGACCCTTAGTCATTCATATCATCTGCAACTCTAAGGTATTCATAACATCTAAGGCATTGAGCTCACGACACGGTATAATTCATATCATCCATAGTCTTTCGTTGATCATAACATTTAGAGCCCTGACCTCATGACCTAAAGTTGATTAGTTAATCCAATGCACTGAGTTGTTCATAACATCTAGAGCCTTAAGCTCACTACCCAAAGTCGTTCACATCATCCACAACCCTAAGCTATTTGTAGCATCTAGAGCCTTGAGCTCACAACCCGAAGTCATTCGTGTCATCCACAACCCTAAGTTATTCATAGCATCTAGAGCTCTAAGCTCACAACCTCAAGTCATTCATATCATCCATAGCCCTCAGTTGTTCATAACAATTAGAGCCCTAACCTCACAACCCCGAGTCATTCATGTCATCCACAACTCTCAGCTATTCAAAGCATCTAGAGTGCTCAACTAATATCTCAGAGTCATTCATGTCATCCACAACCATAATCGTTGAGATCATGCACAATCCTGAGTTGTCCATAACATCTAAAGTCATGAACTCATAGGACCTCAGGGTCGTTCATCTCATCCGCAACCCTAAGCTTCTCATAGTACTTAAAGCCCTAAGCTCACAACCCGAAGTCATTCATATCATTCCCAACCACGAGTTGTTAACAACAACAAGTACTCTAAGCCTATGACCTCGAGTCCTTCATAATATCAACTGCCCTGAGTTGTTCATAGCATTTAGAGCTCTGAGCTCCCATCCCGAAGTTCTTCATGTTATCCACAACCTTAATTTATTCACAAAATCTAGAGCTCTAAGCTCCTAACCCATAATCATTCATGTCATCCATAGCCTTGAGTTGGTCATAACATCTAGAGGCCTCGCCTTAAAACTCGGAGTCGTTCATGTGATCCACAACCCTAAGTTATTCATATCATCTAGAGCCCTGAGATAAAGACCCGAAGCCATACATGTCAACCACATCCTTGTTCATAGCAATAGAGTCCTGAGCTTATAACCAAAAGTCATTCATGTCATCCATAACCCTGAGATATTCATGGAATCTAAATCTCTCAACTTATGACCTATAATTATTCATATCATCCATAACCCTATGATGTTAGTAGCTTCTAGAGCCTTGAGCTCACGGAACCTTGAGTCATTCATATTGTTCATAGCGTTGAGTTGTTCATAGCCTCTAGAGCCCTAGCCTCATGACCTAGAGTCATTCATTTAATCCATAGCACTAAGTTGTTCGTAGCATCTAGAGCTTTGAGCTCACAACCCTCAATTGTTCATGTCAACAACAAGACTAAGCTATTCATAGCATTTATTACCTTGAGCTCATGACTCAGGCTCATTCATGTCATCTATAGCTGATTACTACTCAAAAAGTGTTATTTTGTAGCTTGTAATTAACTCTTTTAAACACTTTGGAGTAGTAGTTATTACCTTTCAACTCAATTGGCATGTTAAGGACCTTTCCAGTTGTTTCTAATCAAATTGTGTTAAGTTTTGGTGTTTTTGATAGCTTTTTTATCACCAAAGCAATCCAAGATTGAGGAGAGTTCTATAGAATCCATGGCAAAGCAATTGGAAGCTCATTTACATGAAGAACCCAAGCTTTGAAGCTCTATAGTCCATTGCCAAAATAAAATCATGAATGCAAGGAGGGAAAGCAAAGAGAGAAATATAACATGAAGAATTCAAGAGGATAGCAACTCTTAGACACATTTTCAGCACTTCTTGGAGTTCATTTCATGCATACTATATTTCATTTCGAAGCTCAGGAAGTCAGCAATCCAACACTTTAAACGGTACAAGAATTAGAGCTGAAATGAAGAAGTTATAGCCATTGGTAGCCAATCGCACCAACCTAAAGGCCAATTTCGCAGCTGCGAAATCACAAGGTGCTAGTTGCGAAATCAGCCTTTGGCTGCGAAATGGAGACTTTCAACTTGTGAAATTTCGCAACCCACCTTGCATGCCTACGAAATTCACCTGAGTGCTTCTAGATATTTGCGACCAACTCTTTTAGATTTTTTCTTCAAATATTTGTTGTTTAAATCCCCATTCTCTCCTTGAAATCCAACAATCATAGGAGTCCTTAGTTAATAAGTAAGAACAAAGAGTGAATAACCTCATATATATAGTTTGTAATTTTCTTTACACAGATATGTCGAGAGCTTGTTCTCAGAGACAACTTTTTGTATTGTTTTGAAGGAAGTAATATACAGAGCCTTGTCCTGCCTTACCTACTCACTTTGATTGTATTTTTCTTACTAGCCAAACAAGCCCTGAGGATGTTTCCTCAGAGAATGAGTGGCTAAGATTTTTGTCTCTTGGAGTTAAGGAAGCTGGGTAAGGTGCCGAATGCAAAAATTGGAAATTTATTATTTTAGCTTTTAATGAAGAGAAAGTGTGACCCGTTAATGGTTTCTATGTTTTTAGTTAACTTAAAACGCCTTTAAATCACCTGGGCCAACACTTGGTAAGGCAAGTGATCTCCATCCATTGAGATGCACTAGTTTATCTCTTGTGAGCCTTTGGGAGGTGGTTTGAAGGTAGGAATTTCTAGAATAGCGAACACTTGGTAAGCTTTTGGACTCTAAGGAGACATTCATTAGTTATCTCTTACGAGCTTGAGAAGGGACATCCAAGGTTAAGGATCACCTTCAATGGTAAATGCTAGGTGAGAGGCACGAGTCATTGCAAGATGAATCAGTGAGAGGGATTTAGTGTTTGAATCCATAAAAGGGAACCATCTGTACCACACAGGTTAGAGAAATAACTATATGTTAATTCTCCAATGCGAGGAAAAGATTCAAGTGACCGAAACTTTGTTTTTATATTAAGAACCTAACCCCAGTGATCCTAAAACTTCAAGAAACACTTTTCTTTATTAGTAATTTCAGTTACTATTATTTTTGGTTAGCTTAAAACCAATCCTTTTTCAACCAAAGATTGTGTTTTCTTTTAAAGCTAACCTTGAAATGAAAAAGCATCAATTCAACTTTGAATTAATATCAATAGTAAGTTGAAAACCCTTCCCAGTGAACAATCCTAGAGCCACTATGCTATGCTGGCTGACTAGTACATGGTGAAATAGGTTATAAATTTTGTTGATTACTCCCGTTGGAGGACCGAAATCAAGGTACACCAGATGATTGATCACCAATCAACAGGACATACATTAGCTGGGCACGAACCAAATGGCGTCGTTGTCGGGGAAGGTGCTAACTTCACAATGATATTATCTTTTCAGAGTATTTGTGATTTTCATCACAAGTTTGGTGATGTTTCTTTCATTTTACTAACTCTTTTAATCGTTTCTCTTACTTGTTCATATTTTAACATATCTTTTAATTTAGTTTTAGTTAATCTTAGTCTTTTTGTAGTATTTTTTCTTTTGTTTTTGTCTTTGTTACAGTTGATACTAGTTGTGTATGCCAAATTGGATACGAGACAGTGGAGGAAGGCTTGTGAAACTTGAACCACCTCATAACAAGGAATTGGAATTGAGCTTGAACATCATGGAAGCTACACCTGAAGATCAGCATAGTCACCATGGTCACCAAGACAATCGCAATCTGGCTTAATTTTTTAAAGGATAAGGCTAATATTTGGCTTAATTCTTTAAGGCCAAGGAGTATCCAGACTTGGACTGATTTGCAAGCTGAATTCCTTAAGAAATTTTTTCCTACTCATAGAATAAATGTCTTGAAAAGGCAAATTTCAAACTTCTCAGCTTAAGTGAATGAGAAATTCTATGAGTGTTGGGAAAGATACATGGAAGCCATCAATGCTTGTCCTCATCATGGTTTTGATACATGGCTATTGGTGAGTTATTTTTATGATGGGATGTCTTCCTCAATGAAACAACTCCTCGAGACAATGTGTGGAGGAGATTTCATGAGTAAAAATCCAGAGGAAGCCATGGATTTCTTGAGTTATATGACTGAAGTTTCAAGGGGATGGGATGAACCGAACAAAGGAGAAGTGGGGAAGACGAAGTCTCAACCGAATGCCTTTAATGCTAAGGCTGTGATGTACACCTTGAATGAAGATGTTGATATGAAAGCAAAATTTGCAGCTATGACAAGAAGATTGGAGGAGCTAGAACTGAAAAATATATATGAAGTGCAAGCTATTGCTGAAACACTAGTGCAAGTCAAGCCATGTCCTATTTGTCAATCTTATGAGCACTTGGTGGAGGAGTGCCTTACAATTCCAGCTACTAGGGAAATGTTTGGAGATCAATCAAATGTCATTGGAAAATTCAAGCCTAACAACAATGCTTCGTATGGAAATACTTACAACTCAAATTGGAGGAACCATCCAAATTTCTCCTGAAAGCTAAGAGCACCTCAGTATACACAGCCAGCTCAGCCAGCTCAACCATCTCAACAAGCTTCAAATCTTGAACAAGCAATAGTGAATCTAAGCAAGGTTATGGGAGATTTTGTTGGAGATAAAAAATCCATCAATGCTCAACTCAGTCAAAGAATTGACAGTGTAGAGAATACATTGAATAAAAGGATGGATAGGATGCAAAATGACTTATCTCAAAAGATAGATAATCTCCAATACTTAATCTCAAGGCTCACTAACCTGAACACAGTGCAAGAGAAGGGTAGTTTTCCTTCTCAACCTCACCAAAACCCCAAGGGTATCCATGAAGTGAAACTCATGAAGGAGAGTCTTCACAGGTGAGAGATGTTAAAGCCTTTATCACTCTAAGGAGTGGTAAAAAGGTTGAGTTTCCAACACCCAAGCCACATGTTGAAGAGGAAAAAGAAGAAGATACAAAGAAGAGGGAAGAAATCAAAGGAAAGAAGAAAGATACCGGTGAAGGGAAAGAGGACCATGATTCAACAGTGAATGCAAATCCGGAGAAAGTACTTATTAAGGGAGATGTGATGAAGAAACACACACCTCCACTTTTACTCAAGCTTTGCATGGGAAAAAGGGAATCAGAAATGCATAAAAAATTCTCGAAGTATTGAGACAAGTGAAAGTCAATATCCCATTGCTAGATATGATTAAACAAGTTCCAATCTATGCAAAATTCCTAAAGGACTTGTGTACTATCAAAAGAGGGTTGAACGTGAATAAGAAAGCCTTCTTGACTGAGCAAGTAAGTGTTATCATATAATGCAAGTCTCCTTTGAAGTATAAAGATCCGGGTTACCCTACCATTTCAATCATGATTGGAGGAAAAGTAGTGGAGAAAGCTTTGTTAGACTTGGGAGCAAGTGTGAATTTGCTGTCATACTCTATCTACAAGCAATTGGGACTTTGTGAATTGAAGCCAACATCAATCACTCTATCTCTAATAGATAGATAAGTGAAAATTCCAAGGGGGATAATTGAAGATGTCTTAGTTCAAGTTGATAATTTCTACTATCTAGTAGATTTTGTTGTTCTTGACACGGAGCCAATTTTCAAGGAAACTAATTATGTTCCTATCATCTTTGGAAGGTCATTCCTTGCTACATCAAATGCAATTATAAATTGTAGGAATGGACTCATGCAACTCACTTTTGGCAACATGACACTGAAGCTCAATATCTTCTATATGTCCAAAAACCTAATCACTCTGGAAGAAGAAGAAGGTTCAGAAGAGGTGTGCATTATTGACACTCTAGTGGAGGAGCACTGTAATTAGAAGATGCAAGACAAGTTGAATGAAAGTCTTGGGGATCTTGACGAAGGGTTACCTAAACCCTCAGATGTGCTTGCTACTCTACAAGGTTGGAGGAGGAGAGAAGAGATTCTACATTTGTTCAATAAAGAGGAGGTACAAGAAGCTGCTAAAGAAGAGACCTCAATACTCAATCTGAAGCCTCTGCCCACGGAGTTGAAATATACATACCTAGAGGAGAATAAACAATGCCCTTTTGTTATATCTTCATCTCTTACTACTCTTCAGGAGATATGTCTACTTGAAGTTCTCAAGAGGTGTAAGAAAGTAATAGGATGGCAAATATCTTACTTGAAAGGCATCAGTCCTTTGGTTTATACACATCATATATACATGGAAGAAGAAGCTAAACCAATTCATCAACCTCAAAGAAGATTGAATCCTCATATGCAAGAGGTGGTACGAGCTGAGGTTCTGAAGCTGCTTCAAGCAGGTATTATCTACCCCATATCCGATAGCCCTTGGGTGAGTCCTACTCAAGTGGTACCAAAGAAGTCAGGGATCATGGTGGTCAAAAATGAAAAGGGAGAAGAAGTTGCTACATGCCTCACTTCAGGTTGGAGGGTGTGTATTGATTATAGAAAATTGAATGTTGTGACAAGGAAGGATCATTTTCCATTGCCATTTATCGATCAAGTGTTGGAGAGAGTCTCTGGCCATCATTTCTATTGTTTCTTGGACGGCTACTCCGGGTATTTTCAAATTGAAATCGATGTTGAAGATCAGGAGAAGACCACTTTCACATGTCCATTTGGAACATATGCCTACAGAAGAATGCCTTTTGGTTTATGTAATGCACCTGTAACATTCCAACGATGTATGCTAAGTATCTTCTGTGATATGGTGGAGCGAATTATTGAGGTTTTCATGGATGACATCACCATATATGGAGGTACATTTGAAGAATGCTTAGTCAACTTGGAAGCAGTTCTGAACAGATGCATTGAAAAGGACTTGGTGCTTAACAGGGAGAAATGCCATTTTATGGTATAACAAGGAATTTTCCTTGGCCATGTCATCTCCGAGAAAGACATTGAAGTTGATAAAGCAAAGGTGGAACTTATTGTCAAATTGTCATCCCCAAAAAATGTAAAAGGAGTAAGGCAATTCCTTGGCCATGTAGGGTTCTATAGGAGGTTTATAAAAGATTTCTCTAAGCTTTCAAAGCCTTGTTGTGAATTATTGGCTAAGGATGCTAAGTTTGTATGGGATGAGAGATGTCAAAAGAGTTTTGATCAACTGAAGCAATTCTTGACATCTGCTCCAATAGTGAGGGCTCCTAACTGGCAACTACCTTTTGAAGTTATGTGTGATGCCAGTGACTTTGCTATAAGAGTTGTTCTTGGCCAAAGAGAAGATGGAAAGCCCTATGTGATCTACTATGCAAGCAAGACATTGAACAAAGCTCAAAGGAAGTACACAACCACAGAGAAAGAATTGTTAGCTGTAGTGTTTGCCTTAGACAAGTTTTGTGCTTATCTAGTAGGGTCTTTCATCATTGTTTTCACTGACCATTCAGCCTTGAAGTATTTATTGAAAAAGCAAGATGCAAAAGCAAGGTTGATTAGATGGATTCTTTTACTACAAGAGTTCGATCTCCAAATCAGAGATAAGAAAGGAGTGGAGAATATGGTAGCTGACCACCTTTCAAGGTTGGCTATAGCACACAATTCCCATGTCTTGCCTATTAATGATGACTTTCCAGAGGAATCACTTATGTTGCTAGAAAAAACTCCTTGGTATGATCATATTGCTAACTATCTAGTTACTGGTGAAGTTCCAAGTGAGTGGAAAGCATAAGAAAAGAAGCACTTCTTTGCAAAGATTCATGCCTATTATTGGGAAGAACCTTTCCTTTTCAAGTATTATGCAGATCAAATAATAAGGAAGTGTGTCCCTGAAGAAGAGCAATAAGGAATCCTCAGTCATTGCCATGAAAGTGCATGTGGAGGCCACTTTGCCTCCTAGAAAACAGTCATGAAGGTGTTACAATCAGGTTTTAGTTAGCCATCACTCTTCAAAGATGCCCACACTATGTGTAGGAGATGTGGTAGATGCCAAAGGCTCGGGAAGCTTACACGAAGAAATCAAATGTCTATGAACCCCATTTTAATAGTTGATCTCTTTGATGTTTAGGGCATTGACTTCATGGGACCTTTCCCAATGTCTTTTGGTAACTCTTATATTTTGGTGGGGGTAAACTATGTTTCTAAATGGGTTGAGGCAATCCCATGTAAACACAATGATCACAGGGTGGTTCTCAATTTTCTCAAAGAGAACATCTTCTCAAGATTTGGGGTGCCCAAGGCCATAATCAGTGATGGAGGTACTCATTTTTGCAACAAGCCTTTTGAAACCCTATTAGCCAAGTTTGGGGTGACGCATAAGGTAGGTACACCTTATCACCCTTAGACTTTCGGGCAAGTTGAGTTAGCAAACAGGGAAATCAAGAATATATTGATGAAGGTGGTGAACACGAGCAGAAAAGATTGGTCTATTAAGCTCCATGATTAACTATGTGCATATAGAATAGCTTATAAGATTATTCTTGGCATGTCTCCTTATCGCCTAGTCTATGGCAAAGCATGCCATCTCCCTATGGAAGTTGAATATAAGGCTTGGTGGGCAATCAAGAAGGTAAACATGGACTTGATCAGAGCCGGGGCAAAGAGGTGCTTAGACCTTAATGAGATGAAGGAATTAAGAAATGATGCCTACATCAATTCCAAAGTTGCAAAACAGAGGATGAAGAGGTGGCATAATCAATTAATCTCCAACAAAGAATTCTGGAAAGGACAAAGAGTCTTACTCTATGACTCAAGGCTCCATATCTTTCCTGGGAAGCTGAAGTCAAGGTGGATAGGCCCTTTCATTATTCACCAAGTGCATCTCAATGGAGTGGTGGAATTACTGAATTCCAACAGCATAGACACCTTTAAAGTCAATGGCCATCATCTCAAACCATTCATCGAGCCATTCAATCAAGATAAAGAGGAAATCAACCCCCTTGAGCCATAGAAATCCTAATCAGAAAGAGGTTAGATGGACTTGGTCTTGCCAAAGTCCATATTTTTGTTTAATTTTGCTAATTTAAGAGCTTTATTAATTGTTTTTATTTTAATCTTAGTCTTAATTTATGTTATTTCGATGTAACTTAGAATTTTTGAATAATCAAATTTAGGAGGAATTGCAAAAGAGGTGAAGGAAAGTCTCGGGGAACCACAGGAGCTCAGAAGCAAGGAATTTCAGTGGCCTGTGAAAATTTCGTAGCCAAAATAGCCCCCCTACGAAATGAGGCATCCTCTGCGAAATTATTTCACAGCCCAAGACCCCCTCTGTGAAATTGAGGCTTCACTACAAAAAAGGTCATCCCCTGTGAAACCATTACGCAACCTAAGCCCAACCCCCCGCGAAAATTTTCGCAGCTACGAAACACCCCCTTGGCACACGAGTGCCATTTCACAGCCCAAGCCTCCATTTCACTGCTGCGAAACCCTCTACGAAACCATCCAAAACTTCATTTCGCAGCCAAAGCCCCATTTCGCAACTGCGAAATGCACCATTGGCACACGAGTACCATTACCATTACACAGCCCCACACTCCCATTTCGTAGCTGCGAAAATGCCTGCGAAAATGGCCCTTGACTGCGAAATGAACCTCCTGCTGCGAAAAATTCGAACCGTCACTTAAATTTCAATTTAACTCTTTAAATTGCTATTTTCCATTTTGCACCGGTCATTTGCCCTACGAAAGCCTCCATTTGGTGCAAAAAAGGAGCCAAGCCAAAGCACAATTTCCAAAGAACCTCTGTCTGAAGAGAAGTCCCGCGCGCACCTCTGGCCACCCTCTCTCAAACTTCTCTGAGTCAGCCATGGCCAAAACCCGAGGAGCCAAGACCCTATCTCCCTCAGGCCGCCATAGAGCACCAAGAGTGGTTCCTATGCAATACTCCATGACTGAGCCTTTACAACCACCTGTCGTCCCACCTTTAGTAGAGGGCGTGCCTTTGAGTTCTCCTTTGAGGTGATATGAGACCAGGAGACCACCCACTACACCCAGGGCAAGCTCCTCTCGTGCCAAGAAGTCAACTAGTCGTCCTCCTAAGAAGAAAGCAAGGATATCAGCTCTAGTTGAGCCATCAGAGCCTCAATTGCCTACTACAGAGTCTCAGATTCCCTCTGAGATGACCCCTGAGGTGATTATCAAGCAGCCCATGGTACTCAGCCACCCATAGAGGGTAGCTTGGATTGTCGGGCTAGGCCATTCCACTTCAAGTTTTGCTTTGATAGAGAGACCTTCAGGCTTCAGCCAGAGCTCAGAGATTCATTCCATCTATTGCAGAGGTACCATTTGGAGCACCTGATGACTCTCAGGGATTTCTTCTATCCCTGTGTAGCATTAGACTTTTATCAGTCTATGACTACACATCGCGTCCAGGATCCTACTGTCATCCACTTCACCATTGACGGATGCCATGGTATCTTGGGAGCTAGACATATAGTAGAGGTCTTGCGAATTCCCTACAAGCCAGCACGTCCAAAGGATTATAGAGTCTGGGCTCATCCTTCTCAGAGTGACATGGTTCATATACTGTCCAGAGGGGCATCCACACGCCCGTATCTATTGAGGAAGGAGCTCCCTCCCAGCATGTTCTTTATAGATGCACTTTTGCGCCACAACATTTATCCACTTTAGCATATGGTGCAGAGGAAAGGAGCTTTGCTAGAGGCATTGTTCCGGATATCAAAGGGATTCTTCTTTGGCCCTCATCATCTCATCATGGCTGCTTTTCTTTACTTTGAAGAGAAGGTCCATAGGAAGAAGCTGTTGAGAGCGGATGCCATTCCACTTCTATTCTCGAGATTGCTCTGTCAGATTTTGGAGCACTTGGGATATCCATTTGAGCCTTAGCTTGAGCGCAGATGCATTTTTCGAGAGATATTCATTCTCGACAAATGGACGAGTATGACAACTTATGATGTAGAGCCAGGAGCCCCAGCTGGACTTGAGCATCCAAAGATTCCACAGCTAGAGCATCCGGAGGAGCCACGGCCGATTGAGATACATGTGGACACGAGAGCACCTGCCCCTACAGTGCCCTCTACAGGACCTATGCCTGAGGTTGCACCTTCTGCTCTTCCTGCCACACTAGGGACTCCGCTTGTTGTATCAGCTACATTCGAGCCTCCTCCTCCATCTGAGTCTAGGATTGCCATATCCATTACAGAGTTCAGAGGCCTATGTCATACTTTGCAGACATTGACCGCTACTCAGAGCATCCTGAGCCAGTAGATGATAGCCATACGTGCCCATCAAGATTAGCTTATCACCACCCAGACCGAGCATACTGCCATCCTTAGGTAGATACAACAACATCTGGGTATTCTATCGCCCCCTGAGCATGATATTCCTATCCCATCAGAGCCTACAGATCCATCACAGGGCCCTTCTATAGCAAAGCAAACTATGCCCCCTGAGGAGACGACTATAGGAGAGATAGAGACATCCATCCCGAGCATTCCAACCTCTATAACCGAGCCATCATCTCCACATGATCCTCCCACCACCATCTGATCATTTACCTAGTTTCTTTTCTGTATTTCTTTGTTGTAGTAGACCTCATAATCCCATGTTTTTTATGTTTTATATATTGGGATTGGATGTATTACTTGTTTTGCTCCATAGTGTACTTTCTTAAAGTAATACATATCTATCATTTTTTTAGTATTCTTGGCATAATTTTATTTTAATTCCTTTACTCATATCTTTTGTTCTTTTTGAAACATGTGGTTTCTCCTATTCTACTTAAACTTCATGTCACTCAGGAGCTACCACTTCCTCCCTGTAATTTCGATCGCTCTTGCTACATTGAGGACAATGTTTAGCTTGGTTGGGGGGAAGAGAGTTGAGGAAAGAAGTTTTTATTTTAAATGCTAAGTTATTTTGGTAATTTAGTTGCTAATGCTTAATTTTAAAATTTTTTCTAGCTTTTATTCTACTCTCCATGGTTATTAAGGAAAAATTCTCAAAAATGAAAAGGGAGAAATTGAATTTTCGTCTTTTTACTTGACTTAGATTTTGTAATATGCTTACTAAAGTTGATGAATTGTTGAAACTTATATTGAATTTAACCTTAGTTCTTCCACTTTAATCTATTCACACATTGTGCACACTAGGTTCCGATTATAAGATGAAAAACTATTTCCCTCTTGACTTAGGAAAATTTTAGACTTGGTACCTTTGACCTCATTTAATAGTGTTGGGACACCTTATAAAAGGCCAATAAGCCTTTGAAAAAAAAAATGTTTTACTTGCCTTGAAACCCAAGCAAGGTCTGAGGGGTATATGGTGAAAATCTTTAAAACCTGGTGCCCTAAGCCTTCATTGATTGGGAGTCACCGACCTCAATGCTCGTTACAAGGGTGAATAGGTGGATTTTAACATACTACAGGTGCTTGGGTATTAAAATTCATTCTCAAAAATCCAGGGTAAAATCCGAGGAGTTAGTGGTTGAAAGATCCTTAAAGCTTGATGTCCTAAACCTTAATTGGTTGGGAGTCATCGATGGACCTCCATTACATGGACAATTTAGAAAAGAATACCTTTAAGCCTTGTACTCCTACAATGAAAAAATTGTGAAACAAAAGGGTGCGTTCTTAGCCTATTAAATTTTGTCAGTTTGCTAAGTGTTGAAAAAGAACTAGGTTAGGGGAGAGATTAGTTCAGCATACTATATTCGAAAACTATCAAGTAACACTTAGATTTTTGTGGAAGAGTAAGGTTTGGCCCTTTGGAAGTGGAAACTATTTTAAAGCTTCAATTTGCATAATGCCTTCTCTTTAGGAATTGTGATTAGGCAAGGTACTTGATAACTCTTGTTGAAATTTGAGTTTTATATCTTTAATGTTCCATGTGAGAGTTTGATCATCATGCCACTTAAAATTTTCTTTAAAGTGATCAGCATGATTTTGTAAATTATATTACTGTTTATTTTTCTTTTTCTCTCCTTCATTGCTAAGGGACTAGTAATATGTCGGTTGGGGGGGAGTGATTACTACTCAAAAAGTGTTATTTTGTAGCTTGTAATTAACTCTTTTAAACACTTTTGAGTAGTAGTTATTACCTTTTAACTCAATTGGCATGTTAAGGACCTTTGCAATCGTTTCTAATCAAATTGTGTTAAGTTTTGGTCTTTTTGATAGCTTTTTGATCACCAATGCAATCCAAGATTGAGGAGAGTTCTATAGAATCCATGGCAAAGCAACTAGAAGCTCATTTACATGAAGAACCCAAGCTTTGAAGCTCTATAGTCCTTTGCCAAAAGCAAATCATCAATGCAAGGAGGGAAAGCAAAGAGAGAAATCTAACATGAAGAATTCAAGAGCACAGCAACTCTTGGACACATTTTCAGCACTTCCTGGACAGCAACTCAGGAAGTCAAAAATCCAACGCTTCAAACGGTATGCAAATCAGAGCTGAAATGAAGAAGTTATAGCCATTGGAAGCCAATCGCACCAAGCTGAAGGCCAATTTCGCAACTGCGAAAGCACAATGTGCTAGCTGCGAAATCAGCCTTTGGCTGCCAAATGGAGACTTTCAACTTGCAAAATTTTGTAGCCCATCTTGCATGCCTGCGAAATCCACCTGAGTGCTTCCAGATATTTGCGACCGACTCTTTTAGATTTTTTCTTCAAATATTTGTTGTTTAAATCCCCATTCTCTCCTTGTAATCAACCAATCATAAGATTCCTTAGTTAATAAGTAAGAACAAAGGGTGAATAACCTCATATATATAGTTTGTAATTTTCTTTACAGAGATATCTCGGGAGCTTGTTCTTAGAGACAACTTTTTGTATAGTTTTGAAGGAAGCAATATACAGAGCCTTGCTCTGCCTTACCTACTCACTTTGATTCTATTTTTCTTACTAGCCAAACACGCTCTGAGGATGTTTCCTTAGAGAATGAGTGTCTAGGCTTTTTATGTCTTGGAGTTAAGGAAGCTGGGTAAGGTGCCGAATGCAAAAATTGGAAGTTTTGTTGTTTCAGCTTTTACTGAAGAGAAAGTGTGACCCGTTAATGGTTTCTATGTTTTTAGTTAACTTAAAACGCCTTTAAATCACCTAGGCCAACACTTGGTAAGGCAAGTGATCTTCATCCATTGAGATGCACTAGTTTATCTCTTGCGAGCCTTTGGGAGGTGGTTTGAAGGTAGGATTTTCTAGAATAACCAACACTTGGTAAGCTTTTGGACTCTAAGGAGACATCCAAATGGAGACTTTCAGTTTGCAAAATTTTGTAGCCCATCTTTCATGCCTGCGAAATCCACCTGAGTGCTTCCAGATATTTGCGACCGACTCTTTTAGATTTTCTTCAAATATTTGTTGTTTAAATCCCCATTCTCTCCTTGTAATCCACCAATCATAAGATTCCATAGTTAATAAGTAAGAAAAAAGGGTGAATAACCTCATATATATAGTTTGTAATTTTCTTTACAGAGATATCTCGAGAGCTTGTTCTTAAAGACAACTTTTTCTATAGTTTTGAAGGAAGCAATATACAGAGCCTTGCTCTACCTTCCCTACTCACTTTGATTGTATTTTTCTTACTAGCCAAACAAGCTCTAAGGATGTTTCCTTAGAGAATGAGTGGCTAGGCTTTTTGTGTCTTGGAGTTAAGGAAGCTGGGTAAGGTGCCGAATGCAAAAATTGGAAGTTTTGTTGTTTCAGCTCTTACTGAAGAGAAAGTGTGACCCGTTAATGGTTTCTATGTTTTTAGTTAACTTAAAACGCCTTTAAATCACCTAGGCCAACACTTGGTAAGGCAAGTGATCTCCATCCATTGAGATGCACTAGTTTATCTCTTGCGAGCCTTTGGGAGGTGGTTTGAAGGTAGGATTTTCTAGAATAACCAACACTTGGTAAGCTTTTGGACTCTAAGGATACATCCAAATGGAGACTTTCAGTTTGCAAAATTTTGTAGCCCATCTTGCATGCCTGCGAAATCCACCTGAGTGCTTCCAAATATTTGCGACCGACTCTTTTAGATTTTTTCTTCAAATATTTGTTGTTTAAATCCCCATTCTCTCTTTGTAATCCACCATTCATAAGATTCCTTAGTTAATAAGTAATAACAAAGGCTGAATAACCTCATATATATAGTTTGTAATTTTCTTTACAGAGATATCTCGGGAGCTTGTTCTTAGAGACAACTTTTTGTATAGTTTTGAAGGAAGCAATATACAAAGCCTTGCTCTGCCTTACCTACTCACTTTGATTCTATTTTTCTTACTAGCCAAACAAGCTCTGAGGATGTTTCCTTAGAGAATAAGTGGCTAGTCTTTTTGTGTCTTGGAGTTAAGGGAGCTAGGTAAGGTGCCGAATGCAAAAATTGGAAGTTTTGTTGTTTCAGCTTTTACTGAAGAGAAAGTGTGACATGTTAATGGTTTCTATGTTTTTAGTTAACTTAAAACGCCTTTAAATCACCTAGGCCAACACTTGGTAAGGCAAGTGATCTCCATCCATTGAGATGCACTAGTTTATCTCTTGCGAGCCTTTGGGAGGTTGTTTAAAGGTAGGATTTTCTAGAATAACCAACACTTGGTAAGCTTTTGGACTCTAAGGAGACATCCATTAGTTATCTCTTGCGAGATTGAGAAGGGAAATCCAAGGTTAAGGATCACCCTGAATGGTAAATGCTATGTGAGAGGTACGAGTCATTGCAAGATGAATCAGTGAGAGAGATTTAGTGTTTGAATCCATAAAAGGGAACCATTTGTACCACACCGGTTAGAGAAATAACTATATGTTATTTCTCTAATGCGAGGAAATGATTCAAGTGACCGGAACTCTGTTTTTGTATTAGGAGCCTGAGCCCAGTTATCCTAAAACTCCAAGAAACACTTTTCTTTATTAGTAATTTCAGTTACTATTATTTTTGGTTAGCTTAAAACCAATCCTTTTTCAACCAAAGATTATGTTTTCTTTTAAAGCTAACCTTGAAATGAAAAAGCATCAATTCAACTTTGAATTAATATCAATAGTAAGTTGAAAACCCTTCCCAGTGAACAATCCTAGAGCCACTATGCTATGCTAGCTGAGGCTATCCTAGTACATGGTGAAATAGGTTATAATTTTTGTTGATTACTCCTGTTTGAGGACTGAAATCAAGGTACACCAGTTGATTGATCACCAATCAACAGGACATACACCAGCTGGGCATGAATCAATATCCCTAAGCAGTTCATAAAATATAGATCCTTGAGCTCATGACCCAGAATTGTTCATATCATCCATAACCTTGAGCTGTTAGTAGCATATAGAGCATTAAGCTCATGGGACCTTGATTCAATCATATGATGCACAACACTAAGCTACTCAGAGCATCTAGAGCCATGACCTAATGGCCAAAGTCATTCATTTAATCCATATAACTAAGTTATTCATAACATATAGAGCTTTAAGCTCACGACCCCGAGTCATTCATATAAATGACAAGACTGAGTTATTCATGTAATTTATTGCCCTGAGCTCATGACTCGGAGTCATTCATGTCGTCTACGCCCCTAAGCTTTTCAAGCATCTATAGCCCTAAGCACATGACCGTGAGTCATCCATACCATCCACAAGCCTCAATTGTTCATAGCATCTAGAGCACTAGGCTCACGACCCAGAGTCATTCTTGTCATCCATAGCCCTCAACAGTTCATAGCATTTAAAGGGCTTAGCTCATGACCCAGATTCATTCATGTCACCCATAACCCTAAGCTATTCATAGCATCTAAAGCCCTAAGGTCACGACTTAAAGTCGTTCATATCATTCGTTGCTCTAAGGTATACTTAACATTTAAAGCATTGAGCTCACAACCCAGAATTGTTCATATCATCTATAGTCTTGAACTGTCTATAACATATAAAGCCCTCAGCTCATGAGACCTCAAGTCCTTCATGTCATCCACAACCCTGAGCTACTTAAAGCATTTACAACCCTAATTTTATGGCCTGGAGTCATTTATTTAATCCATACCACTAAGTTATTTATAACATCTAGAGCTTTAAGCTCACAACCCTGAGTCATTCATATCAACAACAAGATTAAGCTATTCATAGCATTTACTACTTTAAGCTCACAACCCAAAGTTGTTCATGTCATCCAAAACCATGAGCTTTTAATAACATTTAGAGCCCTAAACACATGACCACAATTCATTCATATCATCAATAACCATTAACTGTTCATAGCACCTAGAGCCCTAGGCTCACAACCCTGAGTCATTCATGTCATCCACAACTCTCAGTTGTTTATAGCATCTAGAGGGCTCAACTCATGACCCAAAGTCATTCATGTCATCCACAACCTTGATTTGTTCATATAATCTAGAGCCTTGAGCTCACAACCCGTAGTCAACCATGACATCTTGATTCCATGCCCAACTGGTGTACCTTGATTTTTGGTCCTCAAACAGGAGTAATCAACAAAATTTATAACCTATATCACCATGTACTAAGATAGCCTCAGCTAGGATAGCATAGTGGCTCTACGATCGTTCACTGGGAAGGGTTTTCAACTTACATCTGATAATAATTCAAAGTTGAATTGATGCTTTTTCATTTCAAGGTTAGCTTCAAAAGAAAACATAAACTTTGGTTTAAAAAGGATTGGTTTCAAGCTAACTAAAAAAATAAAGTAATGGAAATTACTTATAAAGAAAAGCGTTTCTTGGAGTTTTAGGATCACTGGGGTCAGGCTCCTAATACAAAAACAGAGTTCCGGTCACTTGAATCTTTTCCTCGCATTAGAGAATTAACATATAGTTATTTCTCTAACCGGTGTGGTACAGATGCTTCCCTTTTATGGATTCAAACACTAAATCCCTCTCACTGATTCATCTTGCAATGGCTCATGCCTCTCACCTAGCATTTACCATTCAAGGTGATCCTTAACCTTGGATTTCCCTTCACAAGCTCGTAAGAAATAACTAATGGATGTCTCCTTAGAGTCCAAAAGCTTACCAAGTGTTGGCAATTTTAGAAAATCCTACCTTCAAATCACCTCCCGAAGGCTTGCAAGAGATAAACTAGTGCATCTCAATGGACGGAGATCACTTGCCTTACCAAGTGTTGGCCCAGGTGATTTAAAGGCATTTTAAGTTAACTAAAAATATAGAAACCATTAACGGGTCACACTTTTCTTCATTAGAAGCTGAAACAACAAAACTACCAATTTTTGCACTCGGCACCTTACCCAGCTTCCTTAACTCCAAGAGACAAAAATTCTAGCCACTCATTCTCTGAGGAAACATCCTGAGAGCTTGTTTGGCTAGTAAGAAAAATACAATCAAAGTGAGTAGGTAAGGCAGAGCAAAGCTCTGTATATTACTTCCTTCAAAACTATAGAAAACGTTGTCTCTGAGAACAAGCTCCCCGAGATGTTTGTGTAAAGAAAATTACAAACTATATATATGAGGTTATTCACCCTTTGTTCTTACTTATTAACTAAGGAATCCTATGATTGGTGGATTACAAGGAGAGAATGAGGATTTAAACAACAAATATCTGAAGAAGAAAAAATCTAAAAGAGTCGGTCGCAAATATCTGGAAGCACTCAGGTGGATTTCGTAGGCATGCAAGATGGGCTATGAAAATTTGCAAGCTGAAGGTCTTCATTTCACAGCCAAAGGCTGATTTTACAGCGAGCACCTTGTGATTTCGCAGCCAAAGGCTGATTTCGCAGCTACGAAATTGGCCTTCAGCTTGGTGTGATTGGCTTCCAATGGCTGTAACTTCTTTATTTCAACTCTGATTTGTGCACCGTTTGAAGCGTTGGATTCCTGACTTCCCGAGATTCAAATTAACATATAGTTTGCATGAAATGGACTCCAGGAAGTTCTCTAAATGTGTCCAATAGTTTCTATCCTCTTGAATTCTTCATGTTAGATTTCTCTCTTTGCTTTCCTGATTTGCTTTTGGCAAAAGGACTATAAAGCTTCAAAGCTTGGGTTCTTCATGTAAATGAGCTTCCAATTGCTTTGCCATGAATTCTATAAAACTCTCCTCAATCTTGAATTGCTTTGGTGATCAAAATACTATCAAAAACACCAAAACTTAACACTATTTGATTAGAAACGATTGCAAAGGTACTTAATATGCTAATTGAGTTAAAAGGTAATAACTACTACTCAAAAGTGTTTAAAAGAGTTGATTACAAGCTACAAAATAACACTTTTTGAGTAGTCATCACTCCATCCAACCGACATATTGCTAGTCCCTTAGCAATGAAGGAGAGAAAAAGAAAAATAAACAATAGTATAATTTACAAAATCATGCTAATCACTTCAAAAAATTTCAAGTGGCATGATGATCAAACTCTCACATGGAACATTAAAGATATAAAACTCAATTTTTAGCAAGAGTTATCAAATACCTTGCCTAATCACAATTCATAAATAGAAGGCATTATGCAAATTGAAGCTTTAAAATTGTTTCCACTTCCAAAGGGCCAAACCTTACTCTTCCATAAAAATCTAAGTGTTACTTGATTGGCTTCTGAATATAGTATGTTGAACTAATCTCTCCCCCCAACCTAGTTCTTTTTCAATACTTAGCAAACTGACAAAATTTAATAGGCTAAGAACGCACCCTTTTTTTTCACAATTTTTTTTTTCATTGTAGGAGTACAAGGCTTAAAGGTATTCTTTTCTAAATTGCCCATGTAACAGGGGTCCATCGATGACTCCCAACCAATTAAGGTTTAGGGCATCAAGCTTTAAGAATCTTTCAACCACTAACTCCTCGGATTTTACCCCGGACTTTTGAGAATGAATTTTAATACCCAAGCACCTACAGTATGTTAAAATCCACCTATTCACCCTTGTAACGAGCATTAAGGTCGATGACTCCCAACCAATGAAGGCTTAAGGCACCAGGTTTTAAAAATTTTCACCATATACCCCTCAAACCTTGCTCGGGTTTCAAGGCAAGCAAACACTTTTCTTTCTTTCTTTTCTCAAAGGCCCATTGGCCTTTTATAAGGTGTCCCAACACTATTAAATGAGGTCAAAGGTACCAAGTTAAAATTTCCTAAGTCAAACGGGAAATAGTTTTTCATCTCATACTTGGAACCTAGTGTGCACAGTGTGTGAATAGCTTAAAGTGGAAGAACTAAGGTTGAATTCAATAGAAGTTTCAACAATTCATCAACTTTAGTAAGAATAATACAAACTTTAAGTCAAGTAAAAAGACAAAAATTCAATTTCTCCCATTTCATTTTGAGAATTTTTATTTAATAACCATGGAGAGTAGAGAATAAAAACTTAAATTTTTTAAAAAATTAAGCAAAAATCAACTAAATTACCAAAATAACTTAGCATTTAAAAATAAAAACTTCCTTCTTCAACTCTCTTCCCCCCCAACCAAGCTGAACATTGTCCTTAATGTGGCAAGAGCAATTGAAATTACAAGGAGGAAGTGGTACCTCCTGAGTGATATGAAGTTCGAGTAGAATAGGAGAAACCACATGTTTCAAAAACAATAAAAGATATGAGTAGAGGAATTAAAATAAAATTATGCCAAGAATACTCAAAAAATGATAGATATTTATTACTTCAAGAAAGTACACTATAAGGCAAAATGAGTAATACAACCAATCCCAATATATAAAACATCAAAAGCATAGGATTACGAGTTCTACTAAAGTAAAGAAATATTGAAAAGAAACTAAGTAAATGATCAGATGGTGGTGGGAGGATCTTGTGGATATGATGGCTCGGCTGTAGAGGTCAGAATGCTTGGAATGGATGCCTCTATCTCTCCTGTAGTCGTCTCCTCAAGGGGCATAGTCTGCTCTGCAAGAGGAGGGCCTTGTAATGGATCTGTAAACTCTGATGGGATGGGAATGGCATGCTCAGGAGGTGGTAGAATACCCAGATGTTGTTGTATCTACCTAAGGAAGGCAGTATGCTGGGTCTGGGTGGCGATAATCTGATCCTGATGGGCATGTATAGTTGTCATCTGCCGAGTCAGGATGCTCTTGGTAGCGGTCAATGTCTGCAAAGTGTGACATAGGCCTCTGAACTCTGAACTGGATATGGCTATACTCGACTGAGATGGATGAGGAGGCTCGAATGTAGCTTGTGCAACTGGCGGAGTCCCTGGTGTGCCAAGAGGAGCAAAAGGTGCAACCTCAGGCATAGGTCCTGTAGAGGGCACTGCAGGGGCAGTTGCTCTCATGTTCGCAGGTAACTCAACCGGATGTGGCTCATCTGGACGCTCTGGCTGTGGAATCTTTGGATGCTCAAGTCCAACTGGGGGTCCTGGCTCTGCATCATAAGCTATCATACTCGTCCATTTGTTGAGAATTAATATCTCTCTACAAATGCGTATGCGCTCAAGCTGAGGCTCAAATGGATATCCTAAGTGCTCCAAAATCTGGTAGAGCAATCTTGGGAATAGAAGTGGAATGGCATCCACTCTCAGTAGCTTCTTCCTATGGACCTTCTCTTCAAAGTAAAGAAGAACAGCCATGATGAGATGATGAGGGCCAAAGAAGAATCCCTTTGATATCTGGAACAATGCCTCTAGCAAAGCACCTCTCCTCTGCACCATATGCTAAAGTGGATAAATGTTGTGGCGCAGAAGTGCATTTATAAAGAACATGCTGGGAGGGAGCTCCTTCCTCAATAGATACGGGTGTGTGGATGCCCCTCTGGACAGTATATGAACCATGTCACTCTAAGAAGGATGAGCCCAGACTCTATAATCCTTTGGACGTGCTGGCTCGTAGGGAATTCACAAGGCCTCTGCTATATGTCTGGCTCGCAGGATACCATGGCATCCGTCAATAGTGAAGTGGATGACAGTAGGATCCCGGACGCGATGTGTAGTCATAGACTGGTAAAAGTCTAATGCTACACGGGGATAGAAGAAATCCCTGGGAGTCATCAGGTGCTCCATATGGTATCTCTAAAGTAGGATGAAGGAATCTTTGAGCTCTGGCTGAAGCTTGAAGGTAGCTCTGTCAAAGCAAAGCTCTGAGTGGAATGGCCTACCCGACAATCCAAATTACCCTCAATGGGTGGTTGAGTGATCATGGGCAGCCTGATAACCACCTCACGAGTCATCCCAGAGGGAATTTAAGACTCTATGGCAACCGGCTGAGGCTCGGATGAAGGCTCTGATGGCTCAAGTGGTGCTGATATCCTTGCTTTCTTCTTAGGAGGACAGCTACCTGACTTTTTGGCATGAGAGGAGCTTGCCCCGGGTGTGGTGGGTGGTCTCCTCGTCTCATATCGCCTTGAAGGAGAACTCAGAGGCACGCCCTTTACTGAAGGTGGGACGGCAAGTGGCTGTGAAGGCTCAGTCATGGAGCCTTGCACAGGGGCCACTCTCGATGCTCTAAGGTGGCCTGAAGGAGATGAGGTATTGGCTCCTTGGGTTTTTGCCATGGATGACTCAGAAATGTTTGAGAGAGGGTGGCCGAAAGTGCGCGCACAGCTTGGGCTTAGATGGAGGTCCTGTGGAAATGGTGCTCTGGCTTGGCTTCTATTTCGCAGCAAAGAGTGGTTTTCGCAAGGCAAATGATCGGTGCAAAGTGAAAAATTGGAATTTAAAAAGTTTAAATTAGAAATCAAGTGACGGTTGGAATTTTTCTCGGAGGAGGGGCCATTTCACAACGAAGGCCCATTTTCGCAGCCAAGGGCCAATTTCGCAGCTGCGAAATGAGAGGGTGAGGCTGCGAAATGGCACTCATGTGCCAAAGGGGGGTTTCGCAAGGGTTTTCGTAGCTGCGAAATGGGGCTTTGGCTACGAAATGGAGGTTTGGGAGCCTTGGGTGGTTTCGCAAAGGATTTCGCAGCTACGAAATGGGGGCATGGGTTGCGAAATGGCACTCGTGTGCCAAAGGGTTGTTTCGCAACTGTGAAAATTTTCGTAGGGAGTGACTATGGGGCTGCGAAATGGTTTCGCAGAGAAGGGCCCATTTCACAGCAAACCCTTGATTTCACAGCAAGTCCCTTTTGGCTGCAAAAGTGTTTAAAAGAGTTAATTACAAGCTACAAAATAACACTTTTTGAGTAGTAATCACATCTACAGCCCTGAAGTATTCATAGCATCTAGGGCATTGAGCTCATGACCCAGAATCATTCATATTATCCATAATCCAAAGCTGCCTATAGAATATAGAGCCCTCAACTCACAGGAACTCAAGTTGTTCATATCATCCGCAACCCTGAACAACTCAAAGCATCTAGAGCCCTGACCTTATGGCTCGGAGTCGTTTATTTATTCCATAGCACTAAGTTATTCATAGCATCTAGAGCTTTAAGCTCATGACCCCAAGTCGTTTATATCAATGACAAGACTGAGCTATTCATAGCATTTATTGCCCTAAGCTTATGACCCGGAGTCATTCATGTTGTTGATAGCCTTAAGTTTTTCCTAACATCTTGATTACTACTCAAAAAGTGTTATTTGATAGCTTGTAATGAACTCTTTTAAACACTTTTGAGTAGTAGTTATTACCTTTTAACCCAATTAACATATTAAGGACTTTGCAATCATTTCTAATCAAAGTGTGTAAGTTTTGGTGTTTTTGTTAGTAATTTGATCACCAAAGCAATCCAAGATTGAGGAGAGCTCTTTGGAATCCATGGCAAAGCAATGGAAAGCTTAGAAACATGAAGAACCAAAGCTTTAAAGCTTTAAAGTCCTTTGTCATAAGCAAATCCGGAATGCAAGGAGGGGAGGCAAAGAGAAATTTGCCATGAAGCATTCTAGAGGATAGTCACTTTCAACCACTTTTGGAGCTTTTCTTAGAGTTCAATGTATTCATACTATATGCCGTTTTGAAGCCCAGGAAGTTAGCAATCCAATGCTTTAAACAGTGCACGATTCGGAGTTGAAATGAAGGAGTTACAGCCATTGGAAGCCAATCACTCCAAGCTGAAGGCAAATTTCACACGGCTGCGAAATCAGCCTTAGGCTGCTAAATGGTGTCCTTTTTCTGTGAAATTTCGCAGCCCTCTTGCACAGCTGAGGAATTTCTCCTAAAGCTTCCTGATATTTGCGACCGACATTTTGAGATTTTTTGCTTTAGATATTTGATTTCTAAATCCCTAAACTCTCCTTGTAACCCACCTATCATAGGATTCCTTAGTCTTTAAGCAAGAACAAAGGGTAAATAAACCCATATTTAATGCTTGTAAGTTTCCATAAAAAAAGAGAGACTGAAGCTTGCTCTCAGAAAACTTTATATAGTTTCTGAAGGAAGTAAAATTCAGGGCCTTTGCTCTGCCTTACCTACTTGTTTTGATTGTATATATTTATTTAATTTTTCTTACTAGCCAAACAAGCTCTAAGGAAGTTTCCTCAAAGAATGAGTGGCTAGGCTTTTAGTTCCTTGGAGCTAAGGTTGCCAGGAAAGGTTCCAACTGTAAGAATTGGTAGTTTTGTTGTTTCAGCCATTAATGAAGAGGAAGTGTGACCCATTAATGATTTCTATGTTTTTAGTTAACTTAAAACACCTTCAATTCACCTGAGTCAACACTTGGTAAGGCAAGTGATCTCCGTCCATGGAAATGCACTAGTTTATCTCTTGCGAGCTTTTGGGAGGTGACTTGAAGGTAGGATTTTCTAGAATTGCCAACACTTGGTAAGCTTTTGGACTCCAAAAAGACATCCATTAGTTATCTCTTGCGAGCTTGAGAAGGGAAGTCCAAGGTTAATGATCACCTTGAATGGTAAATGCTAGGTGAGAGGCATGAGCCATTACAGGTTGCATCAGTGAGAGGGTATTAGTGCTGAAATCCATTAAAGGGAAGCATCTGTACAACACCGGTTAGAGAATTGACTATATGTTAATTCTCTAATGCGAGGAAATGAACCACGTGACCGAAGCTCTGTTTTTGCATAAGGAGCCTCCCCTGTGAACCTAAACCTCCAAGGAATGCTTTTCTTCATAAGTAATTTCCATTACTTTCTTTTTAGTTAGCTTGAAACAAAACCTTTTTCAACCAAAGTTTGTGTTTTTTCTTAAGCTAACCTTGAGATGAAAAAACACCAATTTAACTATGAATTAGTATCAGTTGTGAGTTGAAAACCCTTCCCAGTGAACGATCCTAGAGCCACTATGCTATACTAGCTAAAGCTATCCTAATGCATGATGATATAGGTTATAAATTTTGTTGATTACTTCCTCAATCAAGGAACACTAGCTGGACATGAATCAGCTAAGACACCAATTGGGAAAAGAACAAATCACATCTAGAGCCATGAGCACAAGACTGTGAGTCATTTATATCATCTATAGCCCTTAACAATTCATAGCATCTAGAGCCTTAGGTTCATGACCTTGAGTTGTTCATATCATCCACAACCCTCAAATAGTCATAGCATCTAGAGGGCTCAAATCATGACCCAAAGACATACATGTTATCAACATCTAGAGCCCTAAGCTCATGACCCATAGTTGTTCATGTCATCCCCAATCTCAAGCATTCACAGTATCTAGGGTAGTGAGCTCACGACTCAAAATCCTTCATATCATCCATAGACTTGAGTTGTCTGTACCATATAGAGGCTTAAGATCACAGGACCACAAGTTATTCATATCATCTACAACCTTGAACTACTCATAGCATCTAGAGCTCAAAGTTCATGCTCCAGAGTTGTTTATTACATCTATAGCTTTGAGGTGTTCATATAAAGTAGAGCCCTGAACTCATGACCTTGAGTCATTCTTTCATCCGTAGCCCTAAGCTATTCATAGCATTTAGAGCCTTGAGTTCATGACCTTGAATCATTCATATAATCCCTAGCCTTGAGTTGCTTATAGAATCTAAAGCCCTGACCTCTTGACCTAGAGTCATTCCTTTAATCCACTACACTTAGTTGTTCATAACATCTAGAGCCTTAAACTCACGACCTAGAGTCGTTCACATCATCTAGAGCCCTAAGTTGTTCGTAGCATCTAAAACCTTAAGCTTATGAACCAGAGTCGTTTATGTTATCCATAGATCTGAGTTGTTCATAGCATCTAGAGCTCTAACTTCACGACCTTGAGTCATTCATATCATTTACAACCCTGAGCTACTCAAAGCATCTAGAGCCCTAACCTCATGACTTGAAGTCATTCATTTAATCCATAGCACTAAGTTGTTTGTAACATCAAGAGCTTTGATCTCACGACCCCGAGTCATTCATATCAATGACAAGATTAAGCTATTTATAGCAGTTATTGCCCTGAGCTCAAGACTCAAAGTCATTCATGTCATCCACAACCATGAGCTTTTAATCGCATATAGAGCCTTGAGCACATGACGATGAGTAATTCGTATCACCCATAGCCATCAACTATTTATAGCATCTAGAGGGCTCAACTCATGACCTTGAGTCGTTCATGTCATCCACAACCCGGAGTTGTACATAACATCTAACGCCTTGAGCTCACGACTCATAGTTGTTCAGTTATCTGCATCCTTGAGGTATTCATAGCATCTAGGTGATTACTACTCAAAAAGTGTTATTTGATAGCTTGTAATTAACTCTTTTAAACACTTTTGAGTAGTAGTTATCACCTTTTAACCCAATTAACATGTTAAGGACCCTTGCAATCAATTCTAATCAAAATTGTGTTAAGTTTTAGTGTTTTGATAGCTTTTTGATCACCAAAGCAATCCGAGATTGAGGAGAGTTCTTTGGAATCCATGTCAAAGATGTCTGGACAGGGCGTCCAAACACACCATTGGAGGGCGGCGGAACATGGGTTGTGGCAGGCTGGCGGAATGACTAGCAATGCTTGCTCACTTTAGTCAATGATCCGAACAACATATCCGGATAGGATATGCTATCGTCCGGGGTGTGATGTTCATGAGTGCCTTGTGCTTCTCCCTGAGGGAGTCCAGATAGGGAAACGCGATGTGTGTCCTCTTGGGGAATTCAGATGGAGTTGCTCCGGATAAGGGAGCGCGCCGCGTGTCTTCTTGGGGAATCCGGATGGAGTTGCTCCGGATAGGGGAGCACGCCGCGTGTCTTCTTGGGGAATCTGGATGGAGTTGCTTCGGATCACTATGCGCGCTCCGTGTCATCAGGGGGAGGAGTCCCTACACCTTGCACACGCAGACGGTCCCCCTTGCAACGTTCCACCTTCTTCGGATATCTTACATCCGGAATTCTATCTGGCCGAATTTCCACCCTTCTCTGGATATCTAACATCCGGAATTCTATCCGGCCGACGTTCCACCTTCTCCTGATATTTCACATCTTGCGCCTGACGCCGGATGGGAGAGGAGGACGTTTCAACTTCCCTGGTCAGACATGTCCGGATCCTCTGATAGCGATTACCTAGAGTGTTTCTTTCTCTCAATATACAGTGCCGCGGTGTTCTCCTGAAGCTTCCTGATATTTCCGATCGACTTTTTGAGATATTTTGCTTTAGATATTTGATGTCTAAATCCCCAAACTCTCCTTGTAACCCACCTATCATAGGATTCCTTAGTCTTTAAGTAAGAACAAAGGGTGAATAACCTCTTATATATAGTTTGTAATTTTCTTTACACAGAAATAGAATCAACTCTCGGGAGCTTGTTCTCAGAGACGCATCCTTTGTATAGTTTTGCAAGAAATATATTTTACAGAGCACTTGCTCTGTTTTTCCTATATATTTTTGTTTTCTTGTTATTTTACTTTCTAGCCAATCAAACTCTGAGGATTTTTCCTCAGAGGATGAGAGGCTAGGCTCTTTGTCTCTTGGAGTGAGGAAAGCCGGGTAAGTTTCCACATGCATAAATTGGAAGTTTTGTTGTTTTAGTTTTTAATTAAGAGAAAGTGTGACTCGTTAATGGTTTTTATCCTTTTAGTTAACTTAAAACACCTTCAATTCACCTGAGCCAACACTTGGTAAGGCAAGTGATCTCCGTCCATGGAGATGCACTAGTTTACCTCTTGCGAGCTTTTGGGAAGTGGTTTGAAGGTAGGATTTTCTAGAATAGCCAACACTTGGTAAGCTTTTAGACTCCAAGGAGACATCCATTAGTTGTCTCTTGTGAGCTTTTGACGGGTAATCCAAGGTTAAAGATCATCTTGAATGGTAAATGCTAGGTGAGAGGCATGAGCCATTGTAAGATGCATCAGTGAGAGGGATTTAGTGTTTGAACCCATTAAGGGGAAGCATCTATACCGCACCGGTTAGAGAATTAACTATATGTTAATTCTCTAATGCAGGGAAAAGAAACAAGTGACCAGAACTCTCCTTTTTGTATGAGGAACCTGAGCCTAGTGATCTAAACTCCAAGAAACACTTTTCTTTATAATTAAAATCAGTTACTATTTTTGGTTAGTTTAAAACCAAACCTTTTTCACTCAAACATCTTTATGTTTTCTTTTAAAGCTAACCTTGAAATGAAAAGGCACCAATTCATCTTTGAATTAATATCAATTATAGAGTGAAAACCCATCCCAGTGAACGACCCTAGAGCCACTATGTTATGCTAGCTAAGTGTCACAGGATGCTTCAAATGACCCTCCCCATGGGCTTATATAGGAGGAGGGAAGCTTCTGGAGGCTCCTGAAGCCATCTACACTAAGCCATTGGTGGGAAGAGTGTGGAAGGTTCTAGAAATGCCTAGAGATGTCCACACATCTCTACACTATGGAGGAAGGCATGGGAGGAGTCCAAGGCCTTCTAGAGACTTCTAGGAATCTCTTGTATATTCTTGTACATAGGGTTGTACATAGAATAGGGTAGGATGTTCTAGAATATTCTTGATTTGTAAGGAACCCTTCAAGGTTCCAGAGAGTTCCCTTGGTGCCTATAAATAAGTGAGGGCCTCATTTGGCCAAGGCACCACCCAAATCACTTCCTAACCAAGCAAGTGAGCATCCAAGCACTTGTAAAGGTTTCCTTGAGTTAGTGAAAGCTTCCATTCTTTCAAGAGTTGTCTACCAAGCTTCCTAAGCTTTTGAGTCGCGAGTGTTTTAGCCGAGCAAGCTAAGCATTAGGGAGCAAGGCTGACTTAGCAAGATCAAGCGTCTTGGCTTGTCTAAGTGCCGCACGAGCTTAGTGAACGACTAAGTCCGTGACATAAGGCTATCCTAGTACATTGTGTAATAGGTTGTAAATTTTGTTGATTATTCCCTGAGGACCACAATCAAGGGACACCAGTTGGACACGAATCAAATGGCACCACTGTCAGGGACCATTGAGAGGACATGAATCAACTGAGACACCAATTGGGAACGAATCACTAAGGCATTAAGCTCATGACCTAGAATTGTTCATATCATCCATAGTCCAAAGCTATCTATAGCATATAAAGCCCCAAGCTCATGGGACCTTGAGTCACTCATATCATCCACAACCTTAAGCTATTCAGAGCATCGATAACATTAAGTTGTTCATAGCATCTAGAACTTTGAGCTCACAACCCTGAGTAATTTAAATCAATGATAAGATTGAGCTATTCATAACTTTATTGCCTAAGCTTATGACCCGGAGTCATTCATCTCATCCACAACCTTGAGCTTTTCATAGCATCTGAAGCCTTAAGCGCAAGATCACAAGTCGTTCATATCATCCATAACCCTCAGCAATTCATAGCATCTAGAGCCCTAGGCCAACGACCTTAAGTCGTTCATATCATCCATAGCCCTCAACTATTCATAACATCTAGAAGGCTCAGGTCATGACCCGGAGATGATCATGTCATCCACAACCCTAAGCTTTTCATAACATCTATAGCCTTGATATCACGACCTGTAGTTATTCATGTCATCCATAGCCCTGAGATATTCATAGTAACTAGAGCATTGAGCTCACGACCTAGAATCATTCATATCATCTATAGTCTTGAGCTGTCTATAGCATATAGAGCCCTAAGTTCACAGGACCACAAGTTATTCGTGTCATCCACAACCTTAAGATGTTCATAGAATTAAGATCTTTGAGCTCATGACCTGGAATTGTTCATATCATCCATAGCCCTAAAATGGTAGTAATATCTAGAGCCTTGAGCTCACATAACCTTGAGTCGTTCATATCATCCACAACACTAAGCTGCTCATAGCATCTAGAGGCTTGACCTCATTACTCGAAGTTGTTCACTTAATCCATAACACTAAGCTATTCATAGCATCTAGAGCTTTGAGCTCATGACCCTGAGTTATTCATAGCATTTATTGCCCTGAGCTTACAACTCGGGGTCGTTTATGTCATCTAAAGCCCTAATCTATTCATAGAATCTAGATCCCTATGCTCATGACCTAGAATCATTCCAATCATCCATAGCTTGAGCGGTTCATAGCATCTAAAGCCCTTACCTCATGACCTGGAGTTGTTCATATAGTCTACAACCCTGAGTTGTTCATAGTATCTAGAACCATGAGCTCATGACCCAAAGTTCATGTCATCCTCAACCCTGAGTTGTTCATAGAATCTAAGAATATTTTTATTTTAAGGAAGAAGTTTTATTTTCCAAGTCTTTATGAAATAAAATCCTTTTTATTTAGCACATGCCTCTAATTTAAAGAAATAAATTATTTTTGGAAAAATATATGATAGATAATTCATGATTAAGATAGCTTACCAAGATATTGATTCAAATAAAATAAATTAAAATGGGAATTTTGAATTTTCTTAAAATAATAAATTTTTATGAGTTTTATTTTCACTATTATTTATTTAAGAAATTGGTTATTGTCATTTGGAATTTCAAATTCCTTTTGGGACCTTCCTTTATTTGGGTTAGGTGGTTCTCTAGGCATTAACCCCTTAAGAGAAGGAGAAAACCGTTTTGTTTGAAAAAGAAAGTTCAAGGATAAGGAATACAAAAGATATCTCTATTTGGCACAGGAATCCCAATTCAAGTAATAAATCGAAGTTTTGGAAATTCTCATGATAGATAGTTTATTTTAAGATAGTTACCAAAATTATCTTAAAGTCTCTCTTCCAAAATATTTAGTGGGAGTGGGCCATAAGCAAACCCATAGCCTCCAAGATTGAGCCCATCTTGATTTTGGTTCTATCACCATCCTCAAGATGGAGTAACCCAAGGAATCAAGGGATATGGACTATCCTTTATGGACAAGACTATATATGTTTGTAGTGAGAGTGGCCAATCCTAAAGATGGAACTCTTCACTTTGTAACATTGATGTCAAGGATCTTGCTTACACACTTAACTTAGACATGAAGTGGTAGAATCACCTAAAGTTGTCCCACTTGCAAGGGTTAAGGGTTAAACATAAAGGTATGTTGATCAATGCCTTAGGCTAACCTTAGGAGGTTTAAGGTAGGTTGATTAATTAGAGAGAAACTCTACCTAGTAATAAGAGTCATAACCTACCTAAAGTAGGCTTGATTCTTATAATACTAGGATACCTTGCATGGATATATGTAGTTTGAGAGCACTATATTTTTGCTAAATTAATTACCAACTTGCCTTGAATGCTTAGTTTCTTTTTATTAATGCATGGAATTATTATATTTATTATAGATATCATGTCTTTAACCTATCATCTATTATCTTTTCTTTAAATTGGACCTAATTATATACTGAAAATAATTTGGATATAGTATTAATTGCTTAGAAGTTGATTTTGGTAGATTTTGTTATTTCCTTTGACCAAACCTAGCATAAAGTAAGAGAAGCATGTCAAAGGTGGCATAAGACAAATCAAAAGACTAAGTCTCTCATATTTAGGTCTTTAGATAACATGTTACAAAAGCAACACATATCTATTGCCATAGTCTATGATATTCTCTTTAAAGTTGCAAGGCTTATATTGTGACAAGGACAAGTCAACTAGACAAGTTTCCCCTAAGACTATTATGAACACCATGATTCATGTTATCTTAGAGATCTTACCAAATTCTTTTAGGATGGGTAAGAAGATTATCAGAGAGTAAAATGGTGTACATATAGAAGTCAAGGTTCTTCAGGTTTTCTACCAAGAAGAAGAAGAACAACACCGAGTAAGGCAAGTTCAAAAAAATAAATGAGAGAACAAACTCATGGGCATTGATTCCTTTGTGAACTTTTATGACACTAGAAAAGGAATGCTCAAAGTGCCTAAGGATAGGCAAGTAACATCATATTCTCATTGTTAAATAAATAGTGGTGGATTTCACCAATTGTGGTGGATAGATTCTAACCCCACTATTTGTAGTTCTTTATAGGGTCTACAACAAGTGAGAAGGTCACATGATGGGATTATACTTACCTTAACTTCAGTTGCAAGGTTAGCTGTGCAAGCTAATGGGAGGTATTACCTTTTTTTTTTTTTTTATGTGATACTCCATTATCATTTTTCCAAGTAATGAGAATAGTCTGATCTCACTAAAAGAAATAACCTAGCAGTAATCAAATATTTGGCTTCTAATGTCTAGGTCATATTAATCTATATAGGATCCAAAGACTAATTAAATTTGGACCTTCTTAATCCAGAAGATCCTTTAGTTTATGAATCCTATATAGATGGTAAAATGATTAAGGGACCCCTTTATTTTTAAAGGACTTGGAACCAAGGAATGTTTGGAGTTAGTGCATACTCTCATTTATGAACCTTTTTTTTTTTCTTATACATGGAAAATATGGGTATTTGATCATTTTATTGATAAATACTGTAGTTTTGGATATATAGATAGGAAATCTAATGTCTTTGATGAAGTCATTAAAATCAATATAGAATTAGATAACCTATTGGGTAAACATATCAAGACGCTTCGATTAGATCGAGGTAATGTGTCTAGTAGGTTTGATCCTTTCCATATAGAGCATGAGATGATATCCCAATTGTGTGCACCAAGGACTCCATTGTAAAAGGGAGTAATGGAAAGAAGATATTAAACTTTGATACATATAGTGAAATCAATGATTAGTTTCTTATTACTTCCCATATTCTTTGGGGATATATCTTAGAGACTGTATAATACCTCTTTTTCTAAAGAAGTGTATCAATTTATAGGATATCTAAAAGGATTTCAAGATTATTACTTCATAGTCAGGATAAGCAGAAGGTGTTTGTTGCTACAAATACTAGATTTCTAATGAAGACTATATGATATGTAATAAGGCAAACAATGATGTAGATTGGAGAATACCAAAAGATAGTCCCACTATACACAAGATACTATAGATCCAGTACTAACCATTCCTATTTTTAGTACATTGATGCCTCATCATAGTGGGAGTGTTGTTAAACAACTAAATTGATTCATGTATTTGGGATAGTCTTTCAAGGCCATTATAGAGGAACGTGAGATTGATCCCATAGATTACGATAAAACAATGAGATGTCCATGCATATCTTTGGAAAAAGGCTATGGAGGTAGAGTTAGAATCCTTATGATTCTAATGTAGTCTAGATTCTTGTAGAAGCACCTGGAGGGATAAAACCCATGGGTGTAAGTTGGTCTAGAAGAGGAATAAAGGAGTAGAGATGGAAAAGTTGATATTTATGTGGCCAGGTTGTAGCTAAAGGTTACAGTTTGAAACATTATTTCAACTTTAGGAAACCTTTTCACCAGTAGCCATACTCAAATCCATTAGAGTACTCATATCCATTGCGAAGTATCTCATTTATGAGATATTGCAATAGGATGTCAAGATAGTGTTCTTAAGTGATTATCTTGATATCAACATTTATATGATGTAACCAAATATTTTCATAGCAAAGGGCCTTGTGTGTACAAAAAACTATAGGGAAGCATGGTGGTGTTCTAGGATTTTGTAGGTAGATGACAATCTACTCATTGAGAATGATGTAGAGATATTGTCATCAGTCAAGATCTTGTTATTTGCTTAGTTCTAGATGGAAATCTAGAAGGGATATCAAGAATAAGGAAATTGTGCTATGTCAAGCATATGCTTAAGTATCTTTTGAGAATAAGCGATTATGTATTTTTGCTCTAAATTATTGAGATAGCTTAAAGGGTGATGTGATGGTTGACAAGATACCTTATGTGGAGAACCTAGTAAATCCCTTCTTTAAGACACAAATAGGGAGAGTTTGTGTTGGTGATAGGGATAACATAGGTTTCAGATGAGTATCTGCCATGCTTTATATGTATGATGCTTTGAGGGCTAGTATTAGAATGTTGGGATATAGTCTTTAAAAGCATAACATGATTAAATAAATTTGGAATTCGTTATTTATTTAATGATGTTCCAGTTTCACTTTTATCTATCCTTATTCCATGTATTATTCCTTATGAGCATTCTTGCATGCATATTTTGCATTGTACTTGACTTAGGTGCATTAGGAGTTGCACATAAGATCTAAGTCATCTGTTCCTTGAAAATAGATGACTTGTTCACAACCAGTTCATGGGTATTAGCAACCAATTAGAGGTTGTAGTGCACCACCTCCTAATTAGAGGGATAGTTGGTCTTAGCTATTGGGTTGGTTTTCCTATGGTGAGTGCACTAGTGTGTATGGTTACACATTGGACAGGACCTACGGTGAGTCAAGACTGAAGGTTATCAAGTAGTCATGACCTCACCAAGCTGCTTCATTGTGTTTTTTCTCAATCTTGAGAGAATATTGAGCTTGTGCTAAAGTTAGTAGTGGCTTTAACTTACGGGTGAGATCGTAAGTTGATCATATATTCCCTATGGATTAGGTCACTGTTGATGGAAGTCGGTAGCAATAGGTATTCTCAATAAAGGCACCATGATATCTCATGGGATTGAGACAGTACGTCCTCTTAGGTGATCCTAAGGAGATGTGTTCATGGAAACTATGGCCATAGGTTCAATCAGTCACAGCATCTCAATTTTGTTTTTGGGGTAGATCGCATCTATACAATTAGTCACGTAGTTGTCCTATCTAGTTTTCATCACAATCAGCACCCAATCTGATCAATAATTTCAGTTCAGTATCATTTTCGGTGTAGAACGCCCCTAGATGATCTGCCAAGTCATTGTTTTATCTATTTTCATCACAGATCAAACACAATTCAATCGATCATGACAACTCAATTTTGCTTTTAGCGTAAAGCACATATATATGATCAGTAACGTAGTTGTCCTATTTGGTTTCCATCATAGCCAACACCCGATACGATCGGTCACAACAATTTAGTATCGTTTTCGACGTAGGCCGCACCTGTACGATCGATCACATAGTTGTCCTATCTAATTTTCATCACAATCGATACGCGATCCGATCAATCATGAATAGTGATTACTACTAAAAAAGTATTATTTGATAGCTTGTAATTAACTCTTTTAAACACTTTTGAGTAGTAGTTATCACCTTTTAACCCAATTAACATATTAAGGACCCTTGCAATCAATTCTAATCAAATTGTGTTAAGTTTTGGTGTTTTGATAGCTTTTTTATCACCAAAGCAATCCGAGATTGAGGAGAGTTCTTTGGAATCCATGGCAAAGCAATGGAAAGCTCATAAACATGAAGAGCCGAAGCTTTGAAGTCCTTTGCCATTAGTAAATCCGGAATGCAAGCAGTGTGGGATCCTCTCTAAAAAAATACCACGTGGCTCTCTCTCCCTAGTGTTGATGCCTTGCGTCCCAGTGATCCACGTAGCTGCCAAGTGGACGCACGCTTTCAACCCAGATTGAGTTCTGGTTCAGTCTTCCCTGCAAAAGATGTCCGGACAAGGCGTCCGGACACACCATCGGAGGGCGGCGGAACGTGGGTTGTGGCAGGCTGTCACAATGACGTAGCAAGGCTTGCTCACTTTAGTCAATGATCTGGACGACATATCCGGATAGGATATGCTATCGTCCGGGGTGTGATGATCGCGAGTGTCGTGTGCTTCTCCCTGAGGGAGTCCAGATAGGGGAGCGTGCCACGTGTCCTCTTAGGGAATCCGGATGGAGTTGCTCCGGATAGCGATGTTCGCTCCATGTCATCAGGGGGAGGGGTTCCTACACCTTGCACACGCAGACGAGCCCCCTTGCGACGTTCCACCTTCTCCGGATATTTCACATCTGGAATTCTGTCCGACCGACGTTCCACCTTCTCTGGATATTTCACATCCGGCGCCTGACGCCAGATGGGAGAGGAGGGCGTTTCAACTTCCCCGGTTAGGCATATCCGGATCCTCTGATAGCGCTTACCCAGAGAGTTTAGCAGCCATTTTGCATAGTGCCGCGGTGTTCTCCTGAAGCTTCCCGATATGTACGACCGACATTTTGAGATATTTTTCTGCAGATATTTGATGTCTAAATCCTCAAAGTCTCCTTGTAACCCACCTATCATAGGATTCCTTAGTATTTAAGTAAAAACAAAGGGTAAATAAACCCATATTTAAAGGGGGGGAAAAAAAAGTTGGAGAGCGGAGATGCATCTTTTGTACAGTTTTGGAAGGAAGAAAAAAATACAGAGCCTTTGCTCTACCTTACCTACTTGTTTTGATTGTTTATATTCATTTAATTTTTCTTACTAGCCAAACAAGCTCTGAGGAAGTTTCCTCAAAGAATGAGTGGCTAGACTTTTAGTTCCTTGGAGCTAAGGTTGCCGGGAAAGGTTCCAAGTGCAAGAATTTATAGCTTTGTGGTTTCAGCAATTAATGAAGAGAAAGTGTGATCCTTTAATGATTTCTATGTTTTTAGTTAACTTAAAACACTTTCAATTCACTTGAGCCAACACTTGGTAAGGCAAGTGATCTTCGTCCATGGAGATGCACTAGTTTACCTTTAGCGAGCTTTTGGGAAGTGACTTGAAGGTAGGATTTTCTAGAATTGCCAACACTTGGTAAGCTTTTGGACTCCAAGGAGACATCCATTAGTTATCTCTTGCGAGCTTGAGAAGGGAAGTCCAAAGTTAAAGATCACCTTGAATGGCAAATGCTAGGTGAGAGGCACGAGCCATTGCAAGTTGCATCAGTGAGAGGGAATTAGAGCTGAAATCCATTTAAAGGATACATCTATACAACACCGGTTAGAGAATTGACTATATGTATATTCTCTAATGCGAGGAAATGAACCAAATGACCGGAGCTCTGTTTTTGCATAAGGAACCTCCCCTGTGAACCCAAACCTCCAAGGAATGTTTTTCTTCATAAGTAATTTCCATTATTTTCTTTTTAGTTAGCTTGAAACAAAACCTCGTTTAACCAAAGTTTGTGTTTTATTTCTTAAGCTAACCTTGAAATGAAAAGGCACAAATTTAACTTTGAATTGGTATCATTTGTGAGTTGAAAACCCTTCCCAGAGAACGATCCTAGAGCCACTATGCTATATTAGCTAAAGCTATCCTAATGCATGGTGATATAGGTTATAAATTTTGTTGATTACTCCCTCAATCAAAGAGCACCAGCTGGACATGAATCAGCTGAGACACCAATTGGGAATGAATCAAATGGCGCTGCTGCCGAGGAAGGTGCCAACTTCATAGTGATATTATTTCAGTATACTTGTGGTTTTCATCACAAGTTTGGTGAGTTTTCTATCATTTTACTAACTCTTTTAGTTGTTTCTTTTACTCATTTATATTCTAGCATAGCTTTTAATTTAGTTTTAGTTAAGCGAACTCTTTTTGGTAGTTTTGTTTCTTTTTGTTTTCCTCTGTTTTCGTTTTCTTTTTTTTTTTTGTTACAGTTGATACTAGTTGTGTATGCCAAAGTGGATACGAGATAGTGGAGGAAGGCTTGTTAAACTTGAAACACCTCATAACAAGGAGTTGGAATTGAGCTTGAACATCATGGAAACTACACCTGAGGATCAGCATAGTCACCATGGTCATCAGGACAATCCCAATGAATTCAGATCAATGAGGGACCGTATGCATCCACCTCGTATGAGTGCACCATCATGTATAGTGCCCCCTACAGAGCAGCTAGTGATCAGACCCCATATTGTGCCACTTCTGCCAACTTTCCATGGAATGAAAAGTGAGAATCCTTATGCCCATATCAAGGAATTTGAAGACGTTTGTAATACATTCCGAGAGGGAGGAGCTTCAATCGACCTGATGAGGCTTAAATTATTTCCTTTTACTTTAAAGGATAAGGCCAAGATTTGGCTTAATTCTTTAAGGCCAAGGAGTATCCGTTCTTGGACTGATTTACAAGCTGAATTCCTCAAGAAGTTCTTCCTACTCACAGAACAAATGGCTTGAAAAGGCAAATTTCAAACTTCTCAGCTAAAGAGAATGAGAAATTCTATGAGTGTTGGGAAAGATACATGGAAGCCATTAATGCTTGTCCTCACCATGGCTTTGATACATGGCTGTTGGTGAGTTATTTCTATGATGGGATGTCTTCCTCAATGAAGCAACTCCTCGAAACAATGTGTGGAGGGGATTTCATGAGTAAGAATCCTGAGAAAGCTATGGATTTCTTGAGTTATGTAGCTGAAGTCTCAAGGGGATGGGATGAACCGCACAGAGGAGAAGTGGGAAAGATGAAGTCTCAACCAAATGCTCTTCATGCTAAGGCTAGGATGTACACCTTGAATGAAGATGTTGATATGAAAGCAAAATTTGCAGCTATGACAAGAAGAGTGGAGGATCTAGAACTGAAAAAAATGCATGAAGTGCAAGGTGTTGCTGAAACACCAGTGCAAGTAAAGCCATGTTCGATTTGTCAATCTTATGAACACTTGGTGGAGGAGTGCCCTACATATCTATTTTTCATCAAAGTCAACACCCAATCCGATCAATCACAATAGTTCAATATCATGAAAACGTAGACTGCACCTGTATGATAGGTCACATCATTGTCTTATGGTTTTCGACGTAGAGTATATTTGGTTTGATCGGTTACTATAGTTTTGTATCAATTTCAACGTAAAAAGCACATGTACAATCGACCACGTCATTGTCCTATCCGATTTTCATCACATACCACACACGATGAACTAGGTCCTAATTGTTCATTTTCGATTTTGGCGTAGACCAGATCTATACGATCGGTCATGTCATTGTCCTATTTGGTTTTCATCACAGATAGCACCCAATTCGATCGATCACGACAACTCATTTTCATTTTTGGTGTGGACTTTACCTGTACAATCGGTCATATCATTGTCTTGTCTCATTTTCATCATAGATCAGACTCATTCTGATCAATCATGATATCTTAGTTTTGTTTTTTCCATAGACCACATCTATACAATCAGTCGCATAGTTGCCTTGTCTGATTTTCATCATAGTCGATACCCGATATGATCTGTCACGGCAACTTAGTTTCGTTTTTGGCATAGACTACATTTGTATGATCGGTTACATCATTGTCCTTTTTGGTTTTCATCACAATCAACACTCGATCTGATTGATCATGACAATTTAGTATCATTTTCGGGGTAAACTACATCTGTACTATTGGTCACATCATGGTCCTATCTAGTTTTCATCATAAATCGCACTTGGTCAGATAGGTCCCGATGGTTCAATTTCAGTTTCAAAATAAAAACAGACCTATATGATCGATCACGTTGTTGTAGTGTTTAGTTTTCGTCAAAGATCGTACGCGATCTAATTGGTTATGCTAGCTTAGTTTCATTGTTGGTGTAGTATGCATTTATACGATTAATCACATAGTATTCCTATTTGGTTTTCTTCACAATCGGCACCTGACCCAATTGGTCATGATAGTTCAATATAGTTTTTGGTGTAGTTCACACCTATATGAACTATCACATCGTTGTCCTATCTAGTATTCGTCACAAACTACACCTGGTTTGATCGGTCACAATAGTTCAATATCGTTTTTAATATAGAAAGCATCTATACAAACGATCATGTTGTTGTTCTGTCTAGGTTTCATCACAAACCATACCTGATCAGATAGGTCTTAATAGTTAAGTTTTAGTTTCTATGTAGACCAGACCTATATGATTGGTCACGTCAATATCCTATTTTGTTTTCGTCACAAATCGGATATGATCCAATAGGTCACAACAACTCAGTTTTGTTTTCGATGTAGATCACATCTGTATGATTAGTCACGTAGTTATCCTATCTGGTTTTCGTCACATATGGTACCTGATCCGATCAATCATGATAGTTATCATTTTCAGCATAGACCACACTTGTACAATCGATCACGTTGTTGTCCTATTTGGTTTTCATCATAAACTGTACCCGATGAGATAGATCCCGATAGTTCAATTTCGGTTTTGGTGTAGACTAGACCTAAATGATCAATGACGTTATTGTCCTATTTAGTTTTCGTCACAAATCCTACTCGGTGTGATTGGTAATGGCAACTTAGTTTTGTTTTCGGCGTAGTTTACATCTGTGCAATGAGTCACGTCATTGTCTAATTTATTTTTGTCACATTTAACACCCTATCTGATCAGTCATGATAGTTTAGTATCGTTTTCGACGTAGATTGCACTTGTATGATCGATAACGTCATTGTCCTATATGGTATTTTTCAAAGATTACAATCGGTCCGATCAGTCACAACAAATCAATATCATTTTCGAAGAAGAAAGCACCTGTACGATCGATCACGTCATTATCCTGTCTAGTTTTATCACCGACCGGACTCAGTCAAACAAATCCTGATAGTTCACTTTCGATTTCGGTGTAAACCAGAACCATATGATCAGTCACATTATTGTCTTATCTGGCTTACATCATAGACTGAACACGGTCCGATCGGTCACGGCTACTCAATTTCATTTTTGGCATAGACCACATCTATACTATCACTCACGCAATTGTCTTGTTTGGTTTTTATCAAAGTCGACACCCAATCTGATCGATCACAATAGTTCAATATCGTGAAAACCTAGACCACACATGTATGATCGGTCATGTTGTTTTCTTGCCCAAATTTCATCACATATTACACTTGGTCCGATCGATCATGACAATTCAGTATCGTTTTCGGCGTATAACACACTTATACGATCGACCATATTATTGTTCTATCTTGTTTTCATCATAAACCACACCTTGTCAAATAGGTCTTGACAATTCAATTTCTATTTCGACGTAGACCAGACCTATATGATCGAACACATCATTGTCTTTTCTGATTTTCGTCATAAACTGTACTTGATCCAATTGGTCATGGCAGCTTAGTTTCATTTTTGGCATAGATTGCATTTGTACGATAAGTCACGTAGTTGTCCTATTTAGTTATCATCAATGAAGACACCCGATCTGATCGATCATGATAGACCACACTTGTACGATTGGTCACGTCGTTGTCATGTCTGGTTTTCGTCACAGACTACACCTGGTCCAATCAGTCACGATAGTTCAATATCATTTTCGACATAGAACATACCTATACGATCAATCACGTCATTTTCTTTTCTAGTTTTCATCATAGATCATACCCGATTGAATAATTACCAATAGTTTTGGTTTCGGTATAGACCAGACTTATATGTTTGATCACGTCTTTGTCCTTATTGCTTTTCGTCACATATCGTACCCGATCCGATTGGTCATGGCAGTTGAGTTTCATTTTTAGCGTAAACTGCATCTGTATGATTAGTCATGTAGTTGTCCTATTTGGTTTTCATCAATGTCGGCACTTGATGTGATCAACCATGACAGTTCAGTATCTTGAAAACGTAAACTGCACTTGTACGATCGATCACGTAGTTGTCCTATCTAGTTTTCGTCACATACTACACCTAGCCAAATCAATCACGATAATTTAATATCGTTTTCAGTGTAGAATGCACCTGTAACATCGACCACGATGTTATCTTCTATGGTTTTCACAATAGATCGCGCCAGGTCAAATAAGTCCTAACAGTTCAGTTTCAGTTTCGACATAGATCAAATCTATACAATTGGTCACATCATTGTCCTGTCTGGTTTTCATCACAGACCAGACCCGATCAAATTGGTCATGATAACTTTGTTTCGCATATGTATGATCGGTCACGTAGTTGTCATATCTTGTTTTTGTCACACTCAGCAATCAATTTGATCGGTCACAAAAGTTTAGTATATTTTTGACATAGACCGCACCTGTACAATCGATCTCGTTGTTATCTTGTCTAGTTTTCATCATAGACTGCACCCAGTCAAATAGGTCCCGACGGTTCAGTTTCAGTTTCGATGTAGATCAGACCTATATGATCAGTCACATCATTGTCCTATTTGGTTTTTGTCACAAATCGTACTCAGTCCAATTATTCATGACAGCTCAATATCGTTTTCGACGTAAAATGCACTTATACCATTGGTCACGTCATTGTCCTATTTGGTTTTCATCAAAGACTACACTTAATAAAAAAAGGTCTCGATAGTTCAGTTTCAATTTCGACGTAGACCAAACTTATAAGATCAGTCATCTTGTTGTCCTGTTTACTTTTCATATCAATCCATACTCGGTTCAATCTATCATGATAGCTTAGTTTTGTTTTCAGCATAGACCGCATCTGTACAATTGATAACGTCATTGTCCTTATAACATCAGTCATCTTGTTGTCCTGTTTACTTTTCGTATTAGACCATACCCGGTCCAATCTGTCATGATAGCTTAGTTTTGTTTTCAGCATAGACCGCATCTGTACAATCGATAATGTCATTATCCTATCTGATTTTTATCACAAACCATACTCAGTTTGATAAGTCTAGACCAGTTTCAGTTTCAATGCAGACTAGACCTATACGATTCCTCACGTTGTTGTCTTGTTTAGTTTTCATGACAAACTGAGCTCGATTCGATTGGTCAAGGCAGCTCAACTTCATTTTTGACATAGACCACATTTGTACAATTAGTCACGTAGTTATCCTATCTGGTTTTCATCATAGTCAGCACTTGATCCGATTGGTCATGACAGTTCAGTATCATTTTCGACGTAGACCGCACATGTAAGATTGGTCATGTCATTGTATTTTTTGGCTTTCATCACAGACCACACCCAGTTAGATAGGTCCTGACAGTTCAGTTTCAATTTCAGCTTAGACCAAACTTATACGACTTGTCATGTTGTATTCCTATTTGGTTTTTTTCATAGATTGTACCCAATTCGATCAGCCATAATAACTCAATTTCATTTTTGGCTTAGACTGCACTTGTACAATCAATCGAGTCATTGTCCTATCTAGTTTTCATAAAAAACTGCACCCGACCAGATAGGTCTCGATAGTTCATTTTCAGTTTTGGTGTAGACTATACCTATATCGTTCATGTCTTTGTCCTATTTGGTTTTTGTCATAGACTGGACACTATTTGATCGGTCATGGCAACTCAGTTTCGTTTTTAGCGTAAACTGTATGCGTACGATTAGTCATATCGGTGTCCAATCTAGTTTTTGTCATAATTAACACCTAAGCCGATTGGTCACAACAGTTCAATATCATGAAAATGTAGACTGCACCTGTATGATTGGTCACATCGTTGTCTTATCTGGTTTTTATCACAGATTGCACCCAGTCTGATTAGTCACAATGGTTCAACTCGTTTTCGACATTGAACACACCTGCACAATCAGTCAAGTCATTATCCTTTTGGTTTTCATCACAAACCCCACTCGATGAAATAGGTCCTAACAATTCAATTTTGGTTTTGATAAAGACAAGACCTATATGATTGGTCATGTCGTTCTCATGTCTACTTTTCATCAAAGACTAGACTCAATTCAATCAATCACAATAGTTGAGTTTCATTTTTGGCATAAATCGCACCTGTACAATCGATCACGTTGTTATCCTGTCTGATTTTCGTCACAGACTACAGTAGGTTCGATCAGTCATGACAGTTCAGTATCATTTTTAGTGCACAACGCACCTGTATGATTGGTCACATCGTTGTCTTGTATGGTTTTTGTCACATACCGCACCTAGTCAAATAGGTCCCATAAGTTGAGTTTCGATTTTGGTGTAGACCAGACCTATACGATTGGTCACGTCATTGTCCTACCTATGTAAACCATAGCTTAGAGCTATGCATAGTATCTAGGGCCTTGAGCTCATGACCCAAAGTAGCTCATGTCATCTATGACCTTGAGTGGGTCATCGCATCTTGAGCCCTGAGGTCACAACCCGACGTCCTTCATGTCAACCACAACCCAAGCTTGTTCATAGCATCTTAAACTCTGAGGCCATGACCTAGATTCATTCATGCTAACCATAGCCCAAGGTTGTTCATAGCATCTAGAGCCCTGAGCTCAAGACCTGAAGTAGCTCATGCCTTTACAACTCAGAGTTGTTCATAGCATCTAGAGCTCTGAGCTCACGACCCGGAGTCATTCATGTCAACCATAACCCATAGCTATTTATCACATCTACAGCCCTGAGCCCTCAACCTAGAGTTGTTCATGTCAACCACAACCCAGAGCTATTCATAGCATATAGAACCCTAACCTCACGCGCCGAGGTCATTCATGTTAACCACAACCCTGAGCTGTTCATAGTATCAAGAGCCTTAAGCTCACGACCCGAAGTTGTTCATGTTAACTATAGCCCAGAACTGTTCATAGCATATAGAGCCCTAAGCACACAACCTAGAGTCATTCATGTCAACCATAGCCCTGGGCTATTTGTAGTATCGAGAGTCATAATCTCACAACCCTGAGTCATTCATTTAATCCATAACCCTAAGCCATTGATAACATTTGTAACTCCAAGATCACGATTCGAAGTCTTTCATGTTATTGACATTCCTCTACTGTTCATAGCATTTAGACTCATCATCGCACGACCCGAAGTCGTTCATGCCAGTCGAAACCCAGAGTTGTGCATAACATCTAGAGCCCTATGCTCATGACCCAAAGTACTTGATGTCGCCCATAACCTTGAGTTGTTCATCGCATCTTAAGCCTTATGCTCATGACCCGGTGTCATTCATGTCAACCAAATCCTAGAGTTGTTCATAGCATTTAGAGCCTGAGCTCATGGCATTGAGTAACTCATGTCCACAACAACCTAGTGTTATTATAGCATCTAGAGCCCTCAACTAACGACCTGGAGTAGTTTATGTTAGCCATAACCGATAGTTGTTCATAGCATCTAAAGCTCTGAGCTCGTGATAGAGAGTAACTCATGTCATCTAGAGCCCTTAAGTTGTTTATAACATCTAACGCCCTGAGCTCACCATCTGGAGTCGTTCATGACAACCATAGCTCTTAGCTATTTAAAGTATTTAAAGCCCTAAGCTCACGACCCCGAGTAGTTTATGTCATCCACATCCTTGAGTTGTTCTAAGAATCTAGAGCCCCAAGCTCATGATTCAGAGTCCTTCATGTCATCCACAGCCCTGAGCTGTTCATAGCATCTAGAGCTCTCAATTGTCCATAGCATCTAAAGCTTTAAGCTCATGACCTAGAGTCGTTCATGTCAACCACGCCCTTGGGCTACTTATATCATCTAATGCCTTGAGATCATGACCCCGAGTCATTCATGTCATCCACAACCTTGAGCCATTCATAACATCCAAAGCTCTAAGCTCAAGACCTAGAGTCTTTCGTGTCATCGACAACCCTAATTTATTCATAGCCTTTAGATCCTTTATCTCATAATCCGGAGTCGTTCATGTCCTCCACAACCCAAAGTTATTCATAGCATCTAGAGCCTTAAGGTCATGACCTAGAGTCATTCATTTCAACTACAACCCATAGTTGTTCATAGCATATAGAGCCTTGAGCTCATAACCTAGAGTAGCTCATGTCATCCACAGCATTGAGTTATTCATAACATCATAACCCATGAGCTGATGACCCTGAATCGTTTATGTCAATCATAGCCCATATTTTTTCGAACATCTAGAGCCCTAAGCTTATGACCCAGAGTAGCTCATGTCCTCCAAAGCCTAAAATTGGAGTTGTTCATAGCATATAGACCCTTGACCTCACGACCTAGGGTCGTTCATGTCAACCATAACCTTGAGTTGTTCATAGCATCTAGAGCCCTCGGCACATGACCTAGAGTAGCTCATGTCATCCACATCCCTGAGTTGTTCATAGCATATAGAGCCCTAATCTCATGAATCAGAGTCATTCATGTTAACCACAACCCAAAACTATTCATAACATCTAGAGCCTTGAGTTGATGACCCAAAGTAACTCATGTCATCCATAGCCCTTAGCTATTCATAACTTCTAAAGCCTTGAGCTTACAACCTAGATCCATTCATGTCAACTACAACCATGGGTTGTTTATAGTATCTAGAGTCACGAGCTCATAACCCTGAATAATTCATGTCATCAACAAGCCTTAGCTATTTATAGCATTCAGAGCCTTAAGCCCACTACCCGGAGTCTTTCATCTCACAACCTTGAGTTGTTCTTACCATCTAGAACCCTGATCTCACAACCCGGAGTCATTCATGTCAGGCATAGCCTAGAGTTGTGCAAAACATCTAGAACCTTGAGCTCACAACCTATAATAACTTATGTTGTCCACAGCCCTGAGCTGTTCATCATATCTTAAGCCCTATGCTCACGACCCGATGTCGATCATTTCAACTAAAGCCTAGAGTTGTTCATAGCATCTAGATCCCTAAGCTCACGACATATTGTAGCTCATGTCCACCATATCCCAGAGTTGTTTATAGCAACTAGAGCCCTTAACTCATGATCCAAATTCGTTCATGTCAACCATAACCCATAGTTGTTCATAGCATCTAGAGGCCTCAGCACACAACCTAGAGTAGCTCATGTCATCCAAAGCCTTGAGCTGTTCAGAGCATCTAGAGCCCTAAGCTCATGAACCGAAGACATTCATGTTAACCACAACCCAAAAATATTCATAACATCTAGAGACTTGAATTGACGACCCAGAGGAACTTATGTCAACCACAACCCTTAGCTATTCATAACTTATAAAGCCATGAGCTTACAACCTAGAGTCGTTCATGTCAACTACAACCATGGGTTGTTTATAGTATCTAGAGTTACAAGCTCACAACCTTGAGTAATTCATGTCATCAACAAGCCTTAGCTATTTATAGCATTCAGAGCCTTAAGCCCACTACTCGGAGTCTTTCATCTCATTGGTAACCTTGAGCTATTATTAGCATCTAGAACCTTGATCTCATGACCCAGAGTCATTCATGTCAGCCACAGCCTAGAGTTGTGTGAAACATTTAAAACTTTGAGCTCACAACCTACAGTAGCTTATGCCATCCACAACCCTGAGTTGTTCATCACATCTTAAGCCCTATGATCACGACCTAGTATCATTCATTTCAACTAAAGCTTAGAGTTGTTCATAGCATCTAGATCTCTGAGCTCACGACATAGAGTAGCTTATGTCCACCATAGCCCAGAGTTGTTCATAACAATTAAAGCCCTCAGCTCATGATTCGGAGTCGTTCATGTCAACCATAGCCCACAACTATTCATAGCATCTAGAGCCCTAAGCTTATGACCCAAAGTTGCTCATGTCATCCACAACCCTTAGTTGGTCATAGCATCTAAAGCCTTGAGCTCATGATCCAGAGTCGTTCATGTCAACTATTGCCCTCAGTTTTTCATAGTATCTACAGCCCTTAGCTCACAACCTCGAGTCGTTCATGTCATCCACATCCTTGTGTTGTTCAAATAATCTAGTGCCTTAAGTGTTGGCACCTTAAATCTAAGCAACAGAAGCAATACCATTTTTTTATTTTTTAAAAATTGATCTTTTAGGGTTAAAATACTAATTAGGTTTAGATGTTACCAAACCTCAAATTCCAAGTGTTGAAGATGACCTTGAAACTGTTTGAAGTCTTGTAAACCTACGATCTTCCACTCAATGACTCAACCTTGTTCTTTGCACACTTTCGGTGAGGAGGAAAGGAGGGTGAAGACCATAACTTTCTTTCTCTCTGGATGATGGAATACAAATGTTATGGAAACCCTAATCGCTAAGGGGTATTTATAGGTTTCCTAATTGGGCTTAAGTGACTTAACCCCACATGGGCTTGGGTCACTTAATCTATCCCAAAATGGGTCTTAATTGATTAATTAACCCAATAGGGCTTACAAATTAATCAATTAGCCTAATCCAGAGACCTTTTTCTCTTACCCCTGTGCAACCTTGCATAATTACCACAACACCCTTATGGATAAAAGTGAACTTAGAGCTAATCCAACCCTCATAATCCATGCCAACAAGGTATATGAGCTCGGAGCGGGGACCACTGGGACCCATAGGAGTACTAGCTCCCTCATAATCCAATTCTGAAGTTAATTCAACATCCCACCATGGAGAATCAATTGAACTCCAATATCCTATATAAATAACAACGAGGCACTATGTGCTCGGGTCTATGACCTGCTATCCATTGTGTTCAGTCTCCCTATAAACTAGTGTCCATAGTCTAAAAAAGTGAAATCTATCAGCCTTTCAAGACTACCTCTACCATTCTTAAGTTATAGATCCTCCTATTATGTATTCAATTGACATATCTTAGCTCTCAAAGAACCTATATCAAGTTCCACTTAAGGAACTACTATGGTCATAGTTTCCATGAACACACCTCCTTAGGATTACCCAAGAGACACATTGTCTCAATCCCATGAGATATCATGGTGCCTCTATTGAGAATACCTATTGCCACCGGTTTCCATCAATAGTGATCTAATCCATAGGGAGTGTATGATCAGCTTACGACCTCAGTTGTAGGTTAAAGCCACTGCTAACTTTAGCACAAGCTCAATATTCTCTGAAGGTTGACAGATAACACAATGAAGCAACTTGGTGAGGTCATGACTACTTGACAACCTTAAGTCATGACTCACCATAGGTCCTGTCCAATGTGTAACCATACACACTAGTGCACACACCATGGGAAACCCATCTTGATAGCCAAGACTAATTATCTCTCCAATTAGGAGGTGGTGTAGTACAACCTCTAATGGGTTTCCAAGACCCATGAACCGATTGTGAACAAGTCACTTATTTGCAAGGAACCCATGACTTAGATCTTCTGTACAACTCCTAATGCACCTAAGTCACGTACAATGCAAAAGATGGAGACAATAATGATCATAAAGTATAATGCATGGAATAAGGATAGATAAAAGTGAAACTGGAATCATTAAATAAATAACAAATTCCAAATTTATTACATCATGTTATGTTTTTAAGGATTCTATCCTAATACTAAGCTCACGACTAGGAGTCTTTCATGTCATCCATAGCCTTGAGCTATTCATAGCATCTAGAGCATGAGTTGTTCATAGCATCTAAAGCTTTGAGCTCACGACTCGAAGTCATTCATGTCAACCACAACTGTCAGCTTTTTATAGCATCTAAAGGCCTGAATTCATGACCCCAAGCCATTCATGTCATCCACAACCCTGAGCTATTCATAGCATTTAAAGCCTAAAGCTCACAACCCAAAGTCTTTCATGTCATCAACAACCCTGAGTTGTTCATAGCATCTAAAACCCTGATCTCACTACCCAGAGTTGTTCATGTCAATCACAACCCAAAGTTGTTTAAACATTTAAAGCCTTAAGCTTATGACCCAAAGTTGCTCATGTCCTCTACAAGCCAAAGCTGTTCATAGCATCTAGATTCCTTTGCTCACGACCTAAATTCGTTCATGTCAACCACAACCTAGAGTTGTTCATAGCATATAGAGCCCTGACCTCACGACCTAAGGTTGTTCATGCCAACCACAACCGTGAGCTGTTCATATCATCTAAAGCCTTGAGCACTTGACCCAGAGTATCTCATGTCATCAACTACCCTAAGCTATTCAAAACATCTAGAGCCCTAAGCTCACGACCCAAATTCATTCATGTCAACCACCGCCCTAAGTTGTTCATAGTATCTAGAGCCCTAAGCTAACGACCAGGAGTCATTCATGTCAACGATAGCACAAAATTAGTCATAGCATCTAAAACCCTGAGCTAACAACACAGAGTAGCTTATGTCATCCATAACCCTCAATTGTTCATAGCTTCTAAAGCTTTAAGCTCACGACTTGGAGTCGTTCATGTCAACCACTAACCTAGGTTATTTATAGTATCTAGAGACATGACCTCATGACCTTGAGTCTTTCATTTCATTCAGAACCCTAAGCTATTCATAGCATTTGGAGCCCTAAGCTCACGGCCTAGAGTCTTTCGTGCCATCAACAACCCTAAGTTGTTCATAACATCTAGAGCCTTGATCTCACAACCCGAACTCATTCATGTCAACCACAACCCAAAGTTGTGTATAACATCTAGAGCCTTGAGCTCACGACCCTGAGTAGCTCATGTCATCCACAGAACTGAGATGTTCATTGCTTCTTAAGCCTTATGCTCACAACCTAGTGTCATTCATGTTAACTAAAGCCTAGTGTTGTTTATAGCATCAAAAGACTTAAGCTCACCACCTATAGTAGTTTATGTCCTCCACAACACAGAGTTTTTCATAACATCTAGAACCCTAAGCTCATGACCATAAATCGTTCATGTTAAGGACAACCCAGAGCTATTCATAGCATCTAGAGCTCTAAGTTCATGACCTAGAGTAGCTCATGTCGTCCACAGCCTTGAGCTATTCATTACACCTTGAACCCTAAGCTCACAACCTAGAGTTGTTCATGTAAAAAAAAATCGAGAGATGTTCATAATATCTAGAACCTTGAACTTAAGACCAAGAGTAGCTTTTGTCCTCCACAACCTTGAGCTGTTCATAGCATCTAGAGCTCGAAGCTCATGACCTCGAGTCATTCATGTCAACCACAGCCCACAGTTATTCATATAATCTAGAGCTTTGAGCGCATTACTCGTAGTAGCTGATGTCATCCACAACTCTGAATTGTTCATAGCTCTTAAAGCCCTAAGCTCAAGACCCGGAGTCATTCATTTCAACCACAACCCTGAGTTATTCATATTATTTAGAGCCTTGAGCTCATGACCTAGAGTTATTCTTGTTAACCATAGCCCAGAGTTGTTCATAGCATCTATAGCCCTGAGCTCATGACCTAAAGTAGCTCATGCCATCCAGAGCCCTGAGCTATTCATAGCTTCTAAAGCCCTAAGCTCATGACCCGAAGTCATTCATGTCAACCACAACCCTGGGTTATTTAAAGTATCTAGAGCCCTTAGCTCACAACCCCGATTCATTCATGTCATCCACAACCCTAAGCTATTCATAAAATCTAGAGCCCTAAGCTCACAACATGGAGTCTTTTCATGTCATCGATAGCCTTGAGCCATTCATAGCATCTAGAACCCTGATCTCACCACCCGGAGTAATTCATGTCAACCATAGCCTAGAGCAATACATAGCATCTAAAGCCCTGAGCTCACGACCCAAAGTTGCTCATGTCTTCCACAACCCTAAGTTGTTCATCGCATCATGAGCCCAGAACTCACGACCCGATGTCGCTCATGTCAACCACATCCCATAGTTGTTCATAGCATCTAAAGCCTTAAGCTCACGACCCATAGTAGCTCATGTCCTCCTCAGCCTAGAGTTATTCATCTCATCTAATGCCTTGATCTCATGACCCGAACTCATTCATGTGTGCCAGACCCACAACTGTTCATGGCATCTAGAGTCATGAGGTCACAACCTAAAGTAGCTCATGTCTTCCACAACCCTGAGTTGTTCATAGGATCTTAAGCCCTAAGGTCATAACCCAGAGTCATTCATGTCAATCACAACCTAGAGTTGTTCATAACATCTTGAGCCTTGAGCTTAAAACTAAGAGTAGCTCATGTCCTCCATAGCCTAGAGTCGTTCATAGCCTTTAGAGCCTTAAGCTCATGACCTAGAGTCATTCATATCAACCACAACCCTAAGTTATTCATAGCATTTGGAGTCTTGTGCATGTAACCTAGAGTAGCTTATGTAATCCACAACCCTTTATTGCTCATATCATCTAGAGAACTAAGCTCATGACCCAAAGTCGTTCATACTAGCCACAACCTTGGGTTGTTTATAATATCTAGTGCCTTTAGCTCACCACCCAGAGACGTTCATGTCAACCATAACTCTCGGTTATTTATAGTTTCTATTGCCCTGAGCTCACGACAACCCTAAGTTATTCATAGCATCTAGAGCCCTGAGCTCATGAAATAGAGTACCTCATGTCATCCACAACCTTGAGTTATTCAAAGATTCTAAAGCCCTAAGCTCACAACTCGGAGTCCCACAGACCTGGGCTATTTATAGTATCTAGAGATGTGAGCTCATGACCCTGAGTCATTCATGTCATCCACGTCCTAAGGCTATTCATAGAATCTAGAGCCCTGAGCTCATGACCTAAAGTAACTCATCTCATCTCATCCATAAACTGGAGTTGTTCATAACATCCAAAGCCCTAAGCTCATGACCCGGAGTCGTTCATGTCAACAACAACCCAGAGTTGTTCATAGCATCTAAAGCCCTGAGATCACAACCTAGAGTAAATCATGTAATCCATAGCCCTGAGCTCTATATAGTGTCTAAAGCCCTAAGCTCATGACTTGAAGTCGTTCATGTCAACCACGACCTTGGGCTGTTTATAGTATCTAGAGCCCTAGGCACCCGACCCCGAGTCATTCCTATCATCCACAACCTTGAGTTATTCATAGCATCTAAAGCCCTAAGATCATGACCCAGAGTAGCTCATGTCATCCATACCCTTGAGCTATTACTAGCATCGAAAGCTTTGACCTCACAACTCGTAGTCGTTTATGTTAACCACAACCCTAGGTTGTTCATAGTATTTAGAGCCCTAAGCTCATGACCCCGATTCGTTCATGTCATCTACATCCCTAAGCTGTTCAAAGCATCTAGAGCCCTAAGCTCATGACCTAGTGTTGTTCATGTCAACCATATCCCACATCTATTCATATCATCAAAAGCTTTGAGCTTATGACCCAGAGTAGCTCATGTCGACCATCGGCCTGAGCTCTACATCATATCTTGAGCCTTAAGCTCACAACCTGGTGTCGTTCATGTCAACCATAACCTAGAGTTGTTCATAGCATCTAGAGCCCCAAGCTCATAACCTATAGTAGTTCAAGTTCTCTAGAGCCCATAGTTGTTTATAACATCTAGAGCCTTGGGGTCACGACTCGGAGTTGTTCATGTCAACCACAGCCCATAGCTATTCATAGCATCTAGAGCCCTGAGCTCATTATCCATAGTAGTTTTTTGTTGTCTAGAACCTTTAGTTGTTCATAGCATCTTGAGCCTTGAGCTCACGACCCGTAGTCGTTCATGTCAACCAAAGCCCAGAGTTGTTCATAATATCTATAGCCCTAAGATCATGACCTAGAGTAGGTCATGTCCTCCACAACCTAGAGTTGTTCATAGCATCTAAAGCCCTAAGCTCATGACCCAGAGTAACTTATGTCATCTACAACCTTAATCTGTTCATAGCATCTTGGGCCTTGACCTCAAAACCTAGAGTTGTTCATGTTAACCATAACCTAGAGTTGTTCATCACATCTAGAGCCTTGAGCTCATGAAGTAGAGTAGCTTATGTCCTCCACAACCCAAAGTTGTTCATAACATCAAGAGCCCAAAGCTCATACCTAGATTCGTTCATGTCAACCACAACCTAGAGTTGTTCATAGCATATAGAGCCCTAACCTCATAACACGAGGTCATTCATGTCAAGCACAACCCTGAGCTATTCATAGCATCGAGAGCCCTATGCACACGACCCATAGTAGCTCATGTCATCCATAGCCCTGAGTTGTTCATAGCATCTAGAGTCTTAAGCTCATGACCTGGAGTTGTTCATGTTAACCACAACATTGAGCTATTCATAGTATCTAGAGCCTTAAGCTCACGACCTTAAGTCGTTCATGTTAACCACAACCTATAACTGTTCATAGTATCTAGAGCCTTGAGCTCATTACCTAGAGTAGCTCATGTCATCCACCACCCTCAGCTGTTCATAGCTTCTAAAGCCTTGAGCTCACAACCCGAAGGCTTTCATGTCATTTACAGCCACAAACTTTTCATAGTATTTAAAGTCATGAGCTCACGACCTCGAGTAGTTCATTTCCTCCATAACCCTAAGCTACGCATAGCATTCAAAGACCTGAGCTCACAACCTAGAGTCTTTCGAGTCATCGATAACCTTGAGTTGTTCATATCATCTAAAGGGCTGAGCATATGAACCGGAGTTGTTCATGTCAACCACAACCTAGAGATGTTCATACCATCTAGAAATCTAAGCTCATGAACCATAGTAGCTCATGTCATCCACAACCCGAAGTAATTCATAGCATGTCAACTCACGACCCAAAGTCATTCATGTCAACCACAACCCTAAGTTGTTCATAGTATCTAGAGTCTGGAGCTCACGTCCTAGAGTTGTTCATATCAAACACAGACCACAATTGTTCATAGCATTTAAAGCTTAAAGCTCACAACCCAGAGTAGCTCATGTCATCCACGACCTTGAGCTCTTCATAGCATCTAAAGCCCTAAGCTCACAACCCAGAGTCATTCATGTCAACCACAACACTAGGGTGTTTATAGTATTTAAAGCCTTAAGCACACGACCTTGGGTCACTCATATCATCCACAACCCTGAGTTATTTGTAGCATCTAGAGCCTTGAACACATGACCCACAGTAGCTTATTACATCCATAACTTTGATCTGTTCATAGCATCTAAAGCATTCACCTCATGACTTATAGTCGTTCATGTCAACCACAACCCTGAGCTATTCATAGTATCTAAAACCCTAAGCTCAAGGCCCTGAATCCTTCATGTCATCCTCAATGCCTAACTATTTAAACCATCTAGAGCCCTAAGCTCACGACCCGGAGTCATTTATGTCAACCACAAACCACATCTATTCATAGCATCTAAAGCCTAGAGTTCTTGACCTAGAGTAGCTCATGTCATCCATAGGCTTGAGCTCTTCATCGTATCTTGAGCCTTGAGCTCACACTATAATAAAATATTTATTCACAAAAAGCTTTAATTTCATCTACAAAAACATTTCTCAAAGAAAAATATTTTGTGTCATGTTCGTCACCCTAGACCCGTTGCTAAAAGTATCCCAATGAAATTCCCCACTTCGTCGCCCAAAGTTTTTCTTGATAAAATGAAATTTCATCATTGAAGGTTTTTCCCAAAAAAATATTTCATCAACAAAAGTAATATTTTTTTATCTCTAAAAAAAAATTTATCCCATAAATCGTCAATAATTAATAATGAAGAAATTATTTTCAGTGATAATTATTTTTTCTAACAAAATAATTTCATCTCCCTATTCTCATTATTACTCCCAACAAAAGTCTCATTTCATAACCAAAAAAATTCCTAAATAAAATAAAAATTCATTACTTAAGGTTTTTCCTAAAAAAATATTTTGTTGGCAAAATTACGTTTTTTTATTAGTAAACAAGACAAAATTTTACCTAAAATTCTTTGCTAACAAATTTATTTTGTTACCAAATCTTTTTACTAACAAAATAATTTTGTCCCCAAAACTTATTGTTGATGAATTATAAATTTGTTGTAGATGAT
>BKBX01004723.1:7390164-7508128 GCA_008326845.1 Vitis x labruscana x Vitis vinifera | reverse complement strand
AAAAAACAAAATATCAAATCGACACAATTAAACATCGAAAATTCATCTCAAGCAATCAAAATCAAAATCAATCCAAATACTCATCTAATCTCAAAAATCAAGCAATTAAGAAATTAATCTTAAGGAATTAAGCCCAAAAAAAACATCTAAGTGATCCAGGTGAAAAAGTGCCTAAGTGACTTAAGTGGAAAGTGCCAAGGTGAACTAGGTGGAAATTAAACTAAGGAGGTGTCTAAGTGATCAAAAATGTGCTAAGGGACTTAGAAGGTTTAGAAAAGTGTCTAAGTGATATAAGGTGATTAGAAATGTATCAAGTGACCTAGGAGTGTACTTAATGGGCCAAGTTCATCTAAATGGGCTTGGGGTGCCAAAGTGGGCCTAAGGTGGTGCCCAATGGGTCACCAGGTAACTATTGTAAAGTACCAAATGAATACGTAATAGGACATGTGCTAGTAGGACAAAATGAAGGGTCTACAAATATGCCCCTCTTCGATAGAGATCATGAGTGTAGGGAATATGAGTGGAAACATGAGTAATGAGTGGAACGAAATGAACAATACCGAAGAACGAAGAAATACCAAAAATCTTGTCCTAGCACATGATGCAATAAATTCCAAGATAAACCATATACAAAGAAAGAAATGCCCTAAATAAGAGGTTTATAGGATGTGACACTGAATGCCTATGAGAATGATGGCTTTGAACACCTATGAAAATGGTGGCTCTGAATGCCTATGCAAATGATAGCTTTGAAAGCCTATGCAAATGAAGGCTCTGAATGCCTATGCAAATGGTGTCTCTAAACACCTATGCAAATGGTGGCTCTAAACGCCTATGAAAATGATGACTCTGAACACCTATGAAAATGATGGCTCTGAACACCTATGAAAATGATGGTGGCTCTGAACACCTATGAAAATGATGGTGGCTCTGAATGCCTATGAAAATGACGACTCTGAACGTTTATGCAAATGATGGCTCTGAATGCCTATGAAAATGATGGTGGCTCTAAACGCCTATGTACATGATGGCTCTGAAAGCCTAGGCAAATGGTGGCTTTGAACGCCTATGTAAATGGTGGCTCTGAACACCTATGCAAATGGTGGCTCTGAACGCCTATGTAAATGGTGGCTCTGAACACCTATGTAAATGGTGGCTCTAAACGCCTATGGAAATGATGGCTTTGAACGCATATGCAAATAGTGGCTCTGAATGCCTATGTAAATGGTGGCTCTGAACGCCTATGCAAATGGTGGCTCTGAACGCCTATGGAAATGATGGCTTTGAAATCCTATGCAAATGATGGATCTAAACGCCTATGAAAATGATGGCTCTGAATGCCTATGAAAATGATGGCTCTGAACGCCTATGAAATGATGATGGCTCTGAACGCCTATGCAAATGGAGGCTCTGAACGCCTATGTAAATGGTGGCTCTGAACGCCTATGTAAATGGTGGCTCTAAACACCTATGTAAATGGTGGCTTTGAACGCCTATGCAAATGGTGGCTCTGAACGCCTATGTAAATGGTGGCTCTGAATACCTATACAAATGGTGGCTCTGAACGCTTATGCAATGATGGCTCCGAACACCTATGAAAATGACGCTGGCTCTGAATGCCTATGCAAATGGTGGCTCTGAACGCCTATGAAAATGATGGCTCTGAATGTCTATGAAAATGATGGCTTTGAACACCTATGAAAATGATGGCTCTGAATGCCTATGAAAATGATGATGGCTCTGAACACCTATGCAAATGGTGGCTCTAAACGCCAATGAAAATGATGGCTCTGAATGCCTATGAAAATGATGGCTTTGAACGCCTATGAAAACTAAGGCTCTGAACGCCTCTGTAAATGGGACAAGTGCTAGTAGGACAAAATGGAGGGTATACAAATATGGCCCTCTTCGGTAGAGATCATGAGTGTAAGGAATATGAGTGGAAACATGAGTAATGAGTGGAATGAATTGAACTATACCAAAGAACTAAGAAAGACGAAAAAAAATTTTATAGCACATGATGCAATAAATTCCAAGAAAAACCATATACAATGAAAGAAATACCCTAAATAAGAGGTTTATAGGATGTGATATTGAATGCGTATGAGAATGATGGCTCTAAATGCCTATGCAAATGGTGGCTTTAAACGACTATGCAAATAATGGCTCTGAACGCCTCTGCAAATGATAGCTCTGAACGCCTATGTAAATGATGGCTTTGAAAGCCTATGCAAATGATGGCTCTGAACGCCTATGCAAATGGTGGCTTTGAACGACTATGTAAATGATGGCTTTGAACGCCTATGCAAATGATAGCTCTGAATGCCTATGTAAATGATGGCTTTGAAAGCCTATGCAAATGATGGCTTTGAACGCCCATGCAAATGGTGGCTCTGAATGCCTATGCAAATGGTGGCTCTAAATACCTATGAAAATGGTGGCTCTAAACGCTTATGAAAATGATGGTGGCTCTGAACGCTTATGAAAATGATGGTGGCTCTAAACGCTTATGAAAATGATGGCTCTAAACGCCTATGAAAATGATGGTGGCTCTAAATGCCTATGAAAATGATGGTGGCTTTTAACGCCTATGAAAATGATGGGTCTGATTGCCTATGAAAATGGTGGCTCTGAATGCCTATGCAAATGGTGGTTCTGGACGCCTATGCAAATGGTGGTTCTGAATGCCTATGAAAATGATGGTGGCTCTGAACGCCTTTGCAAATGATGGTGGCTCTGAACGCCTATGCAAATAGTGGCTCTGAATGCCTATGTAAATGTTGGTAGCTCTGAACGCCTATGCAAGTGGTGAAGAAAAATTTGATAACTTCTACATAGGGGATATGCTCTTGTATGATGACCTGTAAAAATTCAAAACCTAAACTAGGTAATAACATATTCTAACCTAAGCTTGATAATCTTAAAAAAAAAAGGGTATGCCCTAGTATCAGGGTTGCATCAAGCTGTTAAAATGTCAAATGAAACAAGCAGCTACAAACATCGTAATGAGAAAGAAGCAACACATCATGATAAAGGTCTCGAGAAGTATAAACATAAATCTCTTCATATTTCAAATAAATTCCTTTTCAATTGATCTCAAACATAAAGCTCAACAGATGTACATCACAGTTTGACAAAAGAACGACTATGGCAAAAACAAATCGTCTCATAAACTCTTAACAAGGGAGTCCATCGATGCTTTCTGGGTGAAATATGATGGGATCCATCTCAGTCCCAAGCAAAGTCATACATAGCCAACCACAATATCACAAAGCATGAAAAAAGTTGAAGAATTTGCTCATATAAGGAGATAAATAGGCTATGAAAGCAAAAACTGATAAAGGAGACATCAATCCCCTATGTAGAATAGGGAACCACATATACAAGGCACAAAGCCATCCATCTCATCAAAGTGAGGAATATGATCCAGTGTAACAGATGATTCTCACATGAAGTAAGTAATCAATACAAACCATCCGCCCATGCACTGCTACCCCAATCAGTTCTCCTCAACGAGAGGGGGATATGCCCCAGTATGGCACCTGACGAGCAAAATCTCAGGTAGAACAAATAACATCAATTATCCATTTATGCATCCAACAATCACACAAATCTTAGCATCCCAAGGGAAATATAACACGCCCATATAATGATGACCCAAAGTCCTAGGCCAAGATATAACAAAGTTGATGCATAGCGTATGAAAAATGTCTATCATTACCAATCAAGCATCTCTACAAATCATGGATGTGGGAGTCGTACAAACCAATGACAACTAGGAAAAAATTCCATGACGAGGGTAATATGCCCCAGTATAGGCATCTGGTGTGTCTAAGAGACGAAACTAATATCACCAACCGAATACTATCTCCATACTCAAGTTCAACCAAACATCATCAAACTAAGTAGAAGAGGAACCAAATGTCACTCGAAGCATTTTCCATAAGGGAAAGCACAACACCACCCATATTTTAACCAATTGTTAAAACTTGCCCAACTGGAGACTGTCAAAGATAACATTTAATCTCATGGCCTCAGGGTGGTCTTACGACATGAATCGTAATGTAGGCGTAGGGTAATAGGGTGAAAGAAATGAAGGGAAACTAAGCTCAAGTACCCAATGATCAAATCCAATACCCTTGTGTGTAAGATGTGATGTGCAAGATAATCTCATGAGCTAACTAACTTGATAGCAAACAATGGAAGTGTCAATGATGAAATATAAGAGAAAATGGAAGTAGTCAAATCTTCAATGCGGTATGTAATGGATATGGAGAGGCTAATAAAACAAAGACATGTATCAATGTAAGAAAGGAATAAATATGGAATAATCAGCATGAAAAGAGATGATGGAAAATGAATGAGAGAAGCGAGAAGGTGCAAAGAATGATGACCAACTCATATTAGTGCAGCCAAGGAAAATGAAATCACCAAAGATGGAATGGTAGTGAAGACAGTGATCCAAAAACCTAGTGATGGGTTACTCAATCCTCACACCCAATGTATACCAACCCTGATCCATGAAGTGAAGGATCTCATAAAACTCTCACCAAACTATTGTTACTCAAAAAACATAAGTAACACAAGGAGTGGGATGCTCTAAAAAAGGCTCACATACGAGCTCAATGATAGATAACCCAAATAACAACCCTCAAATATCAACGAATGCCTAGTAAAATACGTTACTATGAACAAACTTATCATCACACTTTTTTTTTTTTTTTTTTTGAGAACACTAGTATCAATAAACCAAAATTCCACTAAGCAAAGAATAGAAATGAATAAACTCTCCTCAATCCCTGATGAAATATTGAATCATACACAAACCCCAAAAGTATGCTGACTCCAATCATTGGCATGTATATAAAGCCCCAACCCTGATGTCACCTCTTAAGCCAAGGTATCCAACTCAAAGTCAGCGGGTGGGATGAAGGGTGTGACATGACTACCTTGATGCACTAAAAATGTGAAAAGTCATCAATTAGAGAAAATAAAGACAGTGAAACGAAGCAAGAGAAGACAAAACACGAAAATAGATGGAAAAAGAACAATAATAAAACATAATAGAAGTTGAATAGTAAAAGGATGGTAACAAGAAAAATGAAAATAGATCAAAGAGTTGAAACTCATGAGACTATCCAAGTAAAACATGCATACACAACCAAGGGCCCCTACTTAGGTGATGAAAGGTAAGCAGAGTTGTAAGAAAGGAAGGTTATAGTGTACTCATGGGGCTCAAGGGGCTAGTAATGGGATGTATGTGAAATGGGTGCGATAAGATATAAGGCTGACCAAAACGATGGCCACCCATCCTTTGACCATGATCTTAAACATAATACTTCTTCAGCTAATCCATGTTGGTTGACTCTAAAAACCGGTTTCCATCTAGGTCAGTCAACCATGCAGCCCCTTCTAGAGTCAGCTCTTGAATAACATAAGGTCCACTCCAACTAGGTCTGAACTTCCCCTTAGGGTCCCCAATCAAACCTCTAAGCATCCTCAAAACCAAATCCCCTTTATGTAATGGTCTAGGCTTAATCGACCTCCTGAAGGCACGAGCCATCTTTTTCTCATAGGCTTGAACATGATCCATTACTCTCAATCTCCTCTCATCTAAAAGGTTAAGTTGATCAAATCGAGCATGGGCCCACTCTATCTCCGAAATCTGCTGCTTAAGAGCTACTCTTAAAGAACCCATCTCTGTCTTGATTGGTAAAACAACCTCCATACCATACACCAGGGAGTAAGGCGTAGCTTCTATAGAAGTGCAAAATGAAGTATGGTATGCCCATAAAGCAAAAGGAAGCTTCTCTAACCAATCTCAAGAAGTCTCAACCATCTTTCTCAGAATCCTCTTTATATTCTTATTTGTAGCCTCTACTGCTCCATTAGTCTATGACCTGTATGCAGATGATCTATGATGTTGGATGCCATATTTCTGTAACAAAGTTTCAACTTCAGCTCTAAAGTGTGCTCCCCTATCTGAAATCAACTCATGAGGAACTCCATAACAACATATAATATGTGACCTGATGAAACTAGCAACTCTAGCAGATGCCAACTTCGCATATGATGCAACTTCCACCCACTTGGTAAAATAATCTATGGCTACTAAGATGAACTCATGGCCATTAGAAGATTTCGGAGAGATTTTTCCAATGATATGAATACCCCATATTGAGAATGGCCATGGTGATGTCAAAACATGCAACTCTAAGGGTGGTACATGAATAAGATCCCCATGCATTTGGCACTCTGGGCATCTCTGAACAAATTGGCAACAATCTGTTTCCATGGTCAACCAAAAATAACCAGTCCTCATGATCTTACGGGCTAACATATGCCTACCCATATGCAGACCACAAACTCCTGCATGAACCTCTCTCATCACTCGATCTGTAGAGGCTCGATCCAAACATAAGAGAAGCATACCATCAGCCAATTGCCTATATAAAGTCTCTCCACATAATGCTCTCTGATCCTTGGATGTCATAGCCTCAGGGTATGTGCCAAATCTGAGAAACTGATGAATGTCATGAAACCAAGGTAGGTCATCTTGGACCTCTGTCTCATCAATCAAGTGACAATATGTGGGTGCAGTTCTAGTCTCAATCAGCAAAGTACAACTATCACATTAGTTGGAATGTCAACTGTACAAGCTAAAGTAGCTAAGGCATCAATAAACTGATTATGTGCTCTAGGGAGATGAATGTATTTCAATTCTTCAAATTTCTCAATCAATAACTCCAAGTAGGCATAGCATGGCTTCAACTTTGTGTCTCTAGTCTTCTAGTCACCCCGAACCTATTTGAGTACTAAATTGGAATCACTAAGCACATCCATCTGTGTGATGCCAAGCTCTAATGTGGTTTCTAGACCGAGGATGCATGCTTCATACTCACAATATTATTTGTGGTGGGATGGTAATCAAGAAATATTAAACAAACAGATATCGGGATGTGATCACCCTAGGGAGATACCAACAAAACACCTATCCCATACCCGAATGACTAGCTGCTCCATCGAAGTACATGCGCCATCCTGATAACCTAGTCATAACAACAAACTCCTCATCTAGAAAATCATCATCAACTAGCCCACTCTTGATTGTTGGTAAGGAAGCTAAATGGTCTGCAACAATGCTCCCCTTAATGGATTTCTGAGAGACGTACTAAATATCAAATTTCGTAAGAAGAACTAGCCATCTCATCAGTCTACCAGCCAAAGTAGGTCTATCAAACAAGTATCTCAGCGGATCAAGAGGGGAAATCAAGTACACTGAATACTCTGTTATGTAATGCCTCAACCTCTTGGTAGCCCAAACTAGTGCTGAACAGAGGTGCTCAATCATATCTCATTTCATATTCCAGCATCCTCTTACTCAGATAGTAAATAGCTTGCTCTTTCCCTGAGTCATCAAGCTAAGCTAGCATACATCACAAGGCCATGTCTGAAACTGACATATATAAAAGAAGTGGATGTCTTAGCATGGGAGGCACTAAAACAGGAGGAGAAAGAAAATACTCCTTAATCTTCTAAAATGCAAGCTAACAATCATCATTCCAAACCGTAGGCTGGTTCTTTCTCAATAGACGAAAAATGGGCTCACATATGTCTATCAATCTGGCTATGAATCGATTGATGTACTATAACTTGCCTAAAAAAACCCCCCAAACTCTTTCTCAGTCCTTGGCACAGGCATGTCAAGTATGGCTTTGATCTTATCTGGGTCAACCTCTATGCCTCGCTCACTGGCCATATGACTAAAAAATTTCCCAGAAGTCACTCCAAAAGTGCACTTCTTGGGATTTAGCCTCAATTTGAATTTCTGAATCCTCTCAAAGAGTCTTTCTAGAGCCGCTAGGTGATCTACTCTGCCTCAGGATTTCAAAATCATATCATCCACATAAACTTCCACATCCATATGCATCATGTCATGAAATAAAGTAGTAGCAGCCCTTTGATAAGTGGCTCCTGCATTCTTCAACCCAAATGGCATAACCCTGTAATAGTAGGTACCCCATTCAATCATGAAGGTTGTCTTCTCCATATCCTTTGGAGCCATCAAAATCTGATTATACCTTGAAAATTCATCCATGAAAGACAACATCGAATGGCTTGCGGTGCTATCGACCAACAAATCAATGTGTAGGAGAGAAAAGTCATCTTTAGGGCTGACTTTATTAAGGTCTCTGAAGTCAACACAAACTCTAACTTTGTTGTCCTTTTTAGGAACAGGGAGGACATTAGCCAACCACTTTGGATACTCAACCACTGATATAAATCCCACACTGAGTTGTTTCTGAATCTCCTCTTTCACTTGCAAACTCCAACGTGGGTATAATCACCTCAATTTCTTCTTAACTGGTCTAGCATATGGCAGGATAGGTAAATAATGTTGGACTATAAAGGGATCAAGGTCTGGAATGTCCTCATATGACCATGAAAATAAATCCAAGTATGACTTGAGTAAATGAAAAATTTTATTCCTCTCATATGTGGATAGGGGCAAGCCAATTTTCAACTCTCTAAGCTGATCATATGTACCAAAATCAATAGTCTTAACATCCCCTATAGCAGATCTATAGGATTAGAGTCATGATCAAAAGAGTCTCTATCTGAATCGGGCTATGTAATTTCATCATTTATATCAAATATCTATGAAGTGGATGAATAAGGTGCAAGTAACAAAACATCATCACAAGAGACAGATGAATACTCATAAATGCTCAAATCTATAACTGAATCATCTGAAACATAGTCAGAGTGGGTGACAAATCCTGATAGAATGTCAAATGAAAGAAGTGGGTCCACAGATTCGAACGCTACCTCAATTGGGCCAACAGTGCCCTCATACATATCAATAGTATGAACAACAAAAGCAGGAAGCTCAAGAGTAGGAACAGTCTGATCCTTCTCAACAATCTCAATGACAGATACTCCAAAAAGCTCTAATGGTAAGAAAAGCTCACGCTGAACTACATCAAGGAATTGATTGATACCCAACATGTCCATCTCATCACGATACTCATCATGAGGAACTGCTCCATCAGTCATATCTATAGACTCAATGACTACCCCATAATCAGTAGTCTCATCTGGGAAGCACAAGGAGAATAAGTTGGCTCGGTCCAAAGATGGAGGAGCGATCATCACAGAGGCCGACACCTCAGGGGTCTCATCACTCATTTGCATTTGATGAAGCATATATTAAAGCTCATCCACTGTACTATCCTCAACACCTATCTCCTCAACACGAGGTTGGACCTCTGATCCCTTAACAAAGTAATCGGCCAAACTAAAAGTGTAAGGGCAAACAAGATAATCAAATGAGATGCCAAACAATCAAGCACTCACCCTATCCTTGCGTAGTCATGCCATATAACGAACATCATCCTCTATAGGGGTGAATCCAAGTCCAAAAGGAGTATCATGATCAATAGTAGTCACAAACTTATTAGATCCATGCTGGCATCATCCTAACCCAAAACCAGGTAGAAATCTCATCATATCAAGAAGAAGGGTACTACTATGCTGGTCAAATGACATGACCACGAAATCTCTACAAAAATCCTGAATCTCAAGGGTCTGTGCCTCATCAAATCTGAATCCTGTCAGAAAAAAATCATCATCACTGTAACTGATCAGCAATACTGGCTTAGAGGATGAAATCATGTCTCTAGTAAACTATACTGTAATAACCTACCCATCGTGGATAAACTTCACCTTCTGATGAAGGGAAGATGGAATAGCTCCAGGCTGGTGAATCCAAGGTCGACCCAAAAGCAGGTTAAAGGATACAGGAATCCTTAAAACCTAGAATAGTATAGAGAATGTGGTCGGGCCGATCAGCACATCTATAGTGAAGGTGCCCATGACTTCCCTTTGAGTGTTGTCATAAGCTCTCACTGTCTGTGTGGAGGGACCAAAATATGAGGGTGCAAAGCCGAGTGCTACAACAGTGGCTAATGGGCAAACATTCAGGGCAGAGCCATTGTCCAACAGGATGGATGGGACTCTATAACCTGAACAAACAACTATAATATAGAGAGGACAAGTATGGCCAGAGCCCTCCAATGGTAGATCATCAACAGAGAACATAATGCAAGTGGCCTTATTGGCTGTCATCATATGAATCACTCCCTTTGGAGTAGTAAAGGTCTCAACATGTATCTGACTCAAAGCTCAAATAAGAGCATCTCTATGGGTACTAAAAGTGGCCAACAAACTCCAAATGGTTATCCGAGCCTAGGTGCTCTGCAACTGTCTCACGATCTCATCATCCTCCCTCCTAACCTTCTCACGAGAGTCCGTACCACCAAATGGTCTAGTAACCTAAGGTGCAGCCTGAGCTATGCTCCCATTACAAGTCATAACCTGTATATCAACATCCTCAGGCCATATAATAAACAGTGCAAACATGCCCCCGTGCCCGACATCTGATGATGTGAAGGAATCAACTATAATGGCACTCTATCTGGGATCAAACTGAATGGTGTAGTGATCGAAAAATCTAATATAACTCCTACAATCTCATAGCCATCGTCTGGAACAATCATCTCAGGCAATCCAAACTCAGCATGTGTATGACATCATCTTGAACAAAATCCATGTGATGAATACCACCAGTAGGCGGAGGCACTGAATGTGTAGTGTGAGCAGGTAAAGGGTTCGTGGTCACACTTGGTTGCCCCAAGTTAACCAGACCCTAATCTATCAAGTTCTGAATAGCATGTCTCAGAGCATAGCAGTGGTCAGTGTCATGTCCTAGACCCTGATAGTAAGCACAATGAAGGTATAACCTAAAATGAGGTGGCATAGGCTGAGGTAGTGGTCTCGGTGCCAATATAGTCAACAATCCTCCCTCTACGAGCTTCTAGAAAGCTCTACTCAAAGGCATCCCCAATTGGGAAAACTGTCGCATCTGTCTCTATGCAGGTGGAGCCCTAGGCTGGGGATAATGAGCAAGTGGCCTCTATGTGGCCTCAGTAGTATGAACTGGCTGTGGAGTTGTGTGTAGATATGTGGGAGACATGGGTCTAAAAGGAACAAGTGGCCTGTACTACACATGGGGTGATGGTGGGTAAGAAACTCTGGAAGTCTACCCAACTGTCTAATAATATCTAGGGGGCCTCGGTCTAGCAACACTGATGGCACCGACGTCCCTAATCTCTGTCCAATGGTTAGTTTCTTTCCCTTCGAGTCTGAATGGGAAGAATCAGGCCACAATCCTCTAGCAATACCCTCCTTAATACCGTATAATGCCTACACCAAAGATCCAAAGTCCACGTGTGGGAATCCTATCAAATGCCTAGCAAATTGAGGTTACAAGCTCCTTATAATCATGCTGATTTGATCTCTCTCAAATGGCCTATCAATGATCTGGGCAATTTTCTCCCTCCAACAAGAGATGAATGATGTGATTGTCTCATCAGGCCTCTACCTCAAGGCCTCCAACTCCCTCCATGAGACATCTATGACAGTGTTAAATGCAAACTATCGTAGAAACTCCTGGGCTAAAGCATCCCATGTACGACAGCCTGACATATCCAAAGAAGCAAACCAACGCTGACCCACCTCACTCAAAGACATGGGGAATAGAATAATCATCTGAGCCTCATCCAAACCGTGGGCCCTCATCACAGTACTATATAGTCTCAAATGAATGCAGGAGAATCCAATCCCTGTGTACTGCTCAATCTCTAGCATCTTGAACTTGGCTAGCAGACTGGCCACTGGTAGTCCATCAAAATCATCCCATACCATCCCTTCATCTGATAATCTTAACTGTCTCATCCTCTGCTCAAGCCTATCCATGCGTGCATGGGCATCCTCTAAGGTCAGAACAACCACCATGGTAGGCAGTGGGGCAACCTCAATCTGACTCTATAAAGTAAATGGTGTAGGCTACGGAACTATCTGACTAAGTGGGAGAGGTGGTGGCATCTAAGTGTCCTGTGGAACTGTCTAACTAGGTGGGAGAGGTGGTGGAATAGTGGGATCATACTGCACACTCTCCTGAACTGGAACCTGTTGGGCCTACTGTCCATCCATCCTCTAACCAAGACTATTTATGGCTTCCTAGATCAAAGCCATAGCAACAACAAACTAATCAACTGTAACCACCTGTGAATCCATATCTATATGATCTGACTGGTCTAACACTCTAATCAATCTACCTCTAACTCTGATCCAAGAAGCTGAACCCAGATCGAACGTATCAATACTCCTACAATAGTGGAAATACTAGATAAGATACGGTGAAAGGGAAACTCTATAAGGAATGTCTATCAACTATGAAAGAAGGTAACCTAGAAGTACTCAGACTAATATCCAATTCTAAGTAAAAATAGAAGAGACTACTACGAAGGTAATTAAACCTATTACTACTCACCCGACTTTGAAGGCCCACATATGCACCCACATGTAGGAAGGGAATCATAATGGGGCCTAAGCTTAGTCTATAAGGATAAGGTGCTCTAAAAATAACAGGGTGGGTTAAAGGATCCCTAGCAAAAGTGATCATACCCTCCAGTGGTCTACAACCCTCTGCACGCCTCTGAAGAGACAGGGCGCTTCCATGCAAAGTGGTCATCACCTCCACACATGCACTACCTCGACATCCTAGGGGGTTTCCTATGGTGAAAGCTCTCGCAACTCTCAGCACTTATTAGTCAACTAAAGTGCATAGTGAGTGGTGTGGGCGCATCTGAAAATCCTATGAAGTTAAAGTAGAAAATGAAACACATTGGTCACACAAATATCCATGAAACCTAGCATTGGGCTATACAGGTCTTCAAAGATCGGACTCCAACCAACATCAGTGTGTCGGCCTCCTCCAGAATGCTCCCAAACATCGATATAGCCCATCACTAGACCCTACTCCTAACCACTAGCTCAGTTAGAGAAACAAGCACACACAAGGCCTCACATTTGCAAAAGTAAGAGTCGAAATGAAGGAAATGACCGAAACTAGAGGGTTAGAGGTAAGTGGATAGATATGCGACCTATAAAGACAAGCAGCAAGTAGTCATGCAAGAAATAGTGAGTCATGCAACAAACAGCCATGCACAAAGAGTTGGCCTACCATAAAATCTACACACAAACTAATCATTTATGCTTATCATGAATCATAAGACCAAACACTACCAACAATGAGTGAACATGCTACAACCAATCAGATGAACATATAGGCAACAACAAATCACGGGTGTAAACTAAATGCTAATCGAGTAAGTGATCATCAATCATCCAAATGGCCTAGAAGTCCATTGGTCAATGAACCATGAGCTCCAATATTCCCAACTCAAGTTCAAGTTTGATCCTCTTATGAAACCAGAGATTCTGGGTTCAATCCCCAGTAGAGTCGCCAATTTGTGGACCCTCCGCTAATCCACCGACCGACGCGACTCAAGATTGAAAATAATAAAGTGGAGGAAAAGTGGTTTTCGAGTTTTGGAAAATTCGTCCCTGATGAAGGATAGTTTTGTTTGGAGTCACCACTTGATTTTTATTTTTATTGTTGAAATGGGAAAAATTAAGTAAGAACAAAAACCTCTCAATGACTCCAACTAGGAAAAAACAGTCAGCAAAACTCGATTTATGGGTTCGAGGATCAGGTTACCTATTAGGAAGGTACCTCATGCGAGGTAGCACCCCTCTAGGTTTGGGATCCGGTCTCTACTAGTGAATTGAGTACATTGGAACATATGGGTCAAAGATCAATCAATCCCCCCTCCCCCCTCCCGGGCTACATGAATAACAAGACTCATACAATTCTAGTTGCTATTTGGCATGCATAGGAAATCAATAATCATAACAAAGGCGCGTACCTGAGGTCTCTAGATGTATGTTATGAAAAAGGGTGAGTTAATAAGCACAAGCACACAATATATGCAAATCCCAAATTTACAAAAATTTTCAGCCATGACCAAACCCTATATATGTAACCTCTAGGCTTCACCAAACAGCCATCAAAATACAGCCATGAGACTTCACTACATGGTTAAAACTTAGCTATTCCAATTCCATTGATTTTCAACTAGGAATTAACATCTTTCCTACTTGAATTTCATCCACTAATAACCACAAATTCCATAATTCTCCATAAAAAAAAAAAAAAAAAAAAGTGAACTTGATTAACTAAAGGCCGTCAAATTCATGAAAGTCGCGTACATGGAAACTTAAAGAATTAAATCCAGAGTTTTTGAAATTTTGGAAATGGAAACCTAAAAAATTAAATCTGAAATTTTGAGAATTTTGGAAATTTTGGGAACGAAAACTCAAAAAATTAAATCCGGAATTTTGAGAGAAATGGGAAACTTTGGAAATGAAAACTTAAAAAAAATTAAATCCGGAATTTTGAGAATTTGGAGACTTTGGAAATGAAAACTTAAAAAATTAAATCCGGAATTTTCAAAACCCCAATGGGCACTGGCTTCCTAACGTTCACTCTCACCTCTAATCCACTCCCACTTAGAAGATCAATATCTCACTACTGTCGGCAAACAAATGGTGGCAACGCGTTCAAATGCATCACAACCATGATTCGCCCTTAGAGACAAAACTCAAAGTGCATGTGCACCCTTTGGAACTATACTCTCAGGTGGGCAACGTACAAACCCAAAACATTTCACAACTTTATACCCAAGAATAAAGAAATACATAGAAGAAGAGTCATAAAAAAAATAGAGCAAGAGTAAGAGTGGGAGATCTGACAATGTACTAAACCAAGCAATGTTTCTTGAGTTGTCAATGGGCTGGAGTGTATGTAAATTATAGCAAAGAGATTCTAAACAGAAATCAGTGCATGATTATAAGCATATCATATTGAGTCCCAAAACAGAGCCAAGGAAAAAAACAAGTGCAAAATCAAACATAAAGTTCATCCAATCAAACCCAGATTCTATAAGAACATGTAGCAGTGTTCGAAGCTCATATTCAAACAGAAAAATGGAACCCCAACATGCATAGAAAGAAATCTGATGTAACTCATGTTTCCAGAAAACATACATGTGTTCTTCCTTTCCCGACTTCTTTCCTCTGTTGTTCTTTTTCTCTTTCCCTACACCAACTTTCTTTTTTCCTTCAGGCTGTTTTTCTTCTTCTTCTCCTATTTGAATCTTCCCTCCCTCAAAACCTCTCAAACTCTTCTTTTAGACTTTTTTTTTTCTCTCTCTCTCCGACCCCTATTTTTTTTTCTCTTAAGTTTGCCTCCATTTTTTTGAAAACCTCCCTAGACTCTTATCAAACTTCCCACGCCTCTTCATTTCCTTTTTTCCTTCTTAAGATTGCCTACCCATCTCTATTTTCCATACACCCCTCGGAAAACCCCAGCTGCTATCTTTTTTATAAAAAAATTCCCTTTTTCCATCTCTTGTAATCTATCCCTATTCTTTTTTTCTGATGCCCTCTCTCTGTCCATCAAAGCCTTTTAATTTTCAACAAAAATCCAGCCTCTCTCTCTCTCCTCTCCCATGTAGTCCACCAGTTCCCCATTTTTTCTCCTTTTTTTTTTAATAAACTAAAAGTGTAAAAATAAAAATAAAGATAAACAAACCTATATGAAAAAATGAAAATAATAAGAAGAGTGAAATAATAATAATCGAACATACAACAAGTAAATACTAATAATAATACGAATAATAATAATAATTAATAATACTAGTAATAATAGTGAGGTTCCCAAGCACATGCAATTTTCTGAAAATAAATAAGTGGATGAACAAATAAATAAAGCAGGAAAAATAAATACCACATGCACGTAACAATAATCTAAATATTAAACTAAAACACAAATAAAAATAAAAAATAAAAATAAAAATAAATAATAATGATAATAAGATAATCAGGTTCCCAAGCACATGCAATTTTCTGAAAATAAATAAGTGGATGAACAAATAAATAAAGCAGGAAAAATAAATACCACATGCACGTAACAATAATCTAAATATTAAACTAAAGCACAAATAAAAATAAAAAACAAAATATCAAATCGAGACAATTAAGCATCGAAATTTCATCTCAAGCAATCAAAATCAAAATCAAGCCAAATACTCCCCTAACATAAAAAATCAAGCAATCTAGAAATTAATCTTAGGGAATTAAGCCCCAAAAAAGCATTTAAGTGACCTAGGTGAAAAAATGCCTAAGTGACCTAAGTGGAAAGTGCAAACGTGAATTAGGTGGAAATTAAACTAAGGAGGTGTTTAAGTGATCAAAAATGTGCTAAGTGACCTAGAAGGTTTAGAAAAGTGCCTAAGTGATGTAGGGTGATTATAAATGTGTTAAGTGACCTAGGAGTGTACCTAATGGGCCAAGTGCATCTAAATGGGCCTGGGGTGCCAAAATGGGCCTAAGGTGGTGCCCAATGGGTCACCAGGGAATTATTGTAAAGTACTAAATGGACACATAATAGGACATGTGCTAGTAGGACAAAATGGAGGGTCTACTGTATCATTTTATCCATTGGCTAGACATTCAAGTTCTTCTCCATGAAAAATCCATCTTTGGAAACTCCTTGAAAACCCAAACCTAATCAAATGATGTTCAACTATCAACAAATCATTAAACTATGTGTTTTGACAATCTCGACATGGACAACGTGTTTTATTATCCTATCGCAAGTGTTCCTTTGCAACTTGAATGAATGACTTAACCCCTTCAACATAATCTTGAGACAACCTATTAGGCAACCACATCCAACCCTTATCCATTCTTATTATCCTGTAAATGCTTTAAAATAATAAAAATCTCACATTTATCTCATAAAAGCAATAAAATTGATTTCTTTTTCTCAATCTTAAATTAATTGCTCTTCATAAAAAATTATACCATTTCCTACACACACTCTTACATATTTTCCTAGATATCTTAATGATTAAGAAATCAAACAACAAATCATACTTTTACATCAATAATGATTGGAAAAATAACACAAATGTAAATGAAAAAAATCTTATGCATGTCCCTTACTTTTCCTATTGTAAATAGAGTGGTGGTTCCTATCCCATTTAGGATTACATAATATCAAAGAGTCAATCAACAAGTTGCTTAGATCCAAATTGAGAAAAATTTGATAGCATTTTCGCACAATTCTCGAAGTACGTGACTTGGCCAACATATAAACGTACTATTGGTTTGCTTAATTAAGCAACTAATAATATGTCATCTTGTCTAAATATGCACCCAGAGACACAAGAGGAATAACTGTCATAATATTTCAATATGGACAAAGCACTAAGTAATGACTTAATAGATATTATGTATTCCTAAATTGTCTAAACGGAGAATTCAAGCATCATTTGTAGACAAATCACCAATCACATGCTAGACATATGAGTTGTAAACTTGAATTTGGCTAAAAGAGAAAGCCATTTTCATAATTTTTCAACTTATTTGTCTTAAACACATGATAAGAGACATTTGTCCTACAATGATACTTGAATGGGATATCTAAGGTTTCATGCATACAATTCCATTAGTAATATTAAAAAGTTTATTGTTCTTCCTATACTAAATTCTTTTATCAAATTCAATTCATCAAATTTCAATTCTAATAATATGACAAAATTATGATTACAACATAATTTATAATATATATAATTTATATTCAAAGACATGGAACCTTATAATATGGCAAAATTATGATTACAACACAATTTATAATATATATAATTTATATTCAAAGACATGGAACCTAATAAATAAAGTACTTAAAAGGGATTATTTAAAAATATAAGGTATAACTAATGCTCATTTGACAAAGAGAATTATGAATAAAGTATTTTTTATGTTATACAAGTTGTCAAAAATCCAAATAAATTATTTTATGATAATATAAACACAAATAAAATGAATAAATAGAAAATTAGCTTAAAACAAGAAAATAAGATACAAATAAAATTACAAGCACTATATTCGTACCTGGTCTTTCAAGAAAATTTGTGGAACTAGCTAGTAGAGTAAGAACATATGAAATTATGCAAACATATCATACATCCAATGAAAAGTAAAAAAATAAATTTATAAGTTTTTTGAAGTTTTAAAGATAATTCTCAACCTATTTAAAGTTGTGGATATAATATTAAGTAATTATTGTTAGATCTAAGATCTAATTATATATCTATTAAGAATATCTAACACATATTAGATATAATCCATCTTGTTATTCATGCGGTATGATGACATCAACTCTATATTTAAATATTAAAGGGAAAGAAAGATAGTAATTATAAAAGCCACCACAAACAACTCTTAAAAATGGAAGGAACAAATAAAAAGTATATCCAGTCAAACACCCATTGAATAAAATGAACAAATAAAAAATTTAATTAATCAATATTGTTATTATTTTCATTATTTCTATCACTATTATAATTACTAATTTTCCTATGTTTCCTTTCGTATTTTTTATTTCCTTTTTAAATAGGAAAGTTGTCATTTTTTTCAAACAAGTGGATTTTTTTATTTTTCTAATTAAATATCTATCTAGGAAATTTCTCGTAACAACTATGTAATACTGTAGACCCCCATTTTTTTAGACCATTTGCATTGTTTTATTACATTTTAGTGGTTTTTTTTTTTTTTTTTTTTTGGTTTTTCCTGCCACTTTTGAGAAGCACCCGTGGAGGAGCTAGACAATACTTCATTTTGGAGGAGTGAGGGATAGCTTCCATGCTTAGCTACATGGGACGCATGGCCAAGGACACCACCACCTTGCCATGGTGGTGGTTGAGATATAAACTTTTTTCTTTTTTTTTCAGAATAGCTTCAAAGGATGAACGAAGAACAATGCAACGGGTGGAAGCTGATAGGGAATGAAAGTGATATCTGAAGGATTGACAGGGAAGCAGAGGGGGTCTAGTAGGAGAGTTTTATGATATTGAGAGTTATTGAGAGATTTTGCTGAGAAGATGAGGTAGAAAGAACTTTTATAGAGAAAATGATATTCCGAGGAGGGTGGTGAGCGGTTCATGGATGCCTTTGTTTTTGAGAAATTGAGAGATGGTGAGCTAAGCTTAATCTCAAGGAGGTGTGAAGAGAGCTAAAACGGAGCTAGAGGTATAGTGCGGAAAAATAAGAAGGAAGAGTAGTGAGCTGCCGCCCAAAATACCTTACTGGGAAGGAGGCTTTCAGGTATGGCCATTATGGTTTCCCGTATATTTTCATCTTTCATATTTCTCCTATTTCATTCCTTGTGATTTCAGCATGATATGTTGGGTTGCTATGGTTTAGTGACTATTGGGTTTAATCTTTCATTTTTTTTGTTCTATTCAAGAGATACCTAAATGTGCTTTAGTTTATTGTTTCATATTTGAAGAGCACTCTTCATTATATGCTTTACTCTGGAAAACTTTTCCACAGTGCAACCCACTAATTATTAAACCCATGGATAAAATAATGAAATGGGTTCAACATATTTGTTAAATGTTTCCTATTCTATTCCTGTTTCTATTCTCTTGCTTCTCCGTTTTCCCCTGAATGTGCACTCAAAGCTTTAAGACTTGAAATCTGTGTCGATGTGTTGGTGGAGAATGAATCAATATGGAGAATATTTGATGGATAAAAGGTAACTCCAACTACAGATGTTTGTGAATCTGGGTATATGAGTGAGATATGGGGGTGTTAAATCGATGCAACTCGGGACAATAAGAAGGAAGTTTTTCTTTCCCGAATGTTCCGCCTATGGTAGATATTTTGTATGAAGTTGAGCTTATTGGCTTTGATGAAACTAAAGAGGGGAAAACACGTGGTGACATGACCGTGGAGGAAAGAATTGGAACAGCAGACCGAAGAAAGATGGATGGAAATGTTTACTTCAAGGAGGAAAAACTAGAGGAGGTTATGCAATAGTATGAAATGGCCATAGCATACATGGGAGATGACTTAATGTTCCAACTCTTTGGGAAGTACCGTGACATGGCTTTAGCTGTGAAGAATCCATGCCACCTTAACATGGAAGCATGCCTCGTAAAGCTGAAGCGCTATGAAGAAGCCATTGGTCAATACAACATTGTATTGGTAGAGGATGAAAACATTGTCAAGGCATTATTTAGACGAGGAAAAGCTAGAGCAGAACTTGGGCAAACAGATGCTGCCCGTGAGGACTTCAGTAAGTCCCGTAAATATGCACCTGAAGACAAAGTCATTGCAAGGGAGTTACGTTTGCTTGCAGAACATGACAAAGCTATTTATCAGAAGCAAAAGGAGATCTACAAAGGAATTTTTGGACCAGCACTTTTTCGGTGACTGATGCGGCTGGTTTTGGTTTTTCTAGCAAGGATTTCACGGCGTTGCAACAGAAACAGGTTGGCGAGTGCTCAAAGCAACCGAAAATGCGGAAGAAAGAGCTAATGGAGAGGATTTACCTTCTGTGCCTTTAGAAAAATTGCTTGCTGATCTAGATTTGAGTGAAAAAAAAAAATGGAGATGATAGCACGAGGGAATGACCAGAAGTGGCATTATTTTTTTTATTTAGTTTTGCAGTATCTGAGTTTGGGTTCTCAGAATATGTGGACTTGTGAGGGCATGTGCACAAGACGGTGACATTAGCGTATGGTACAAGCTACATCAGATTTATTTAAGAGATGGAGACATGGCTCATCATTCTGCTTTAGACACACGTGGCTTTCCTTCATTCTTTCCATGCTTATTCTTTTAAGTCAATTTTAGAGTCTCACCCAGTATGAATCATTCCCAAAGGCCACGTATTCTCAATTTTTTTTTCTTCTTCATCCTTTGTTTTATGCCACCCCATAAATGACTGGACCCCACTTCTACATGGCCATGCATGGCCTTCAACATGTCATCCTCTCTATTTTTCTTTATCTTTTGGTGTCAAAATTTATTTTTTTAAAAAATTCAATTCTCAAATAATTTTCAAATTTGATTTTTCAAACTTCCATTTTCTTTCAAAATTTAATTTTTAAAACTCCAAACTCTCAAATAATTTTCAAAATTCCAATTTCTTTCAAATTTAATTTCCAAAATTCCAATTCTTAAATTTAATTTTTGAAACTCCAATTTCTTTCAAAATTATTTTTCAAAACCTTCAATTCTTAAATTTAATTTTTAATTTTTCAATTTTCAAATAATTTTCGAAACTCCAATTTCTTTCAAGTTTAATTTTAAAATTTAATTTTCACTGATCTATCTACTAGAGTAGAAATTATCAACTTGAATTAAGACATCTTCAATTATCCCCCTTGGAATTTTCACTGATCTATCTACTAGAGACAGACACCAAATCTCAATTGCTTGTAGACAGAGTATGGTAGCAAATTCACACTTGCTCCCAAGTCTAACAAAGCTTTCTCTACTACCTTTTCCCCAATCATGACTGAAATGGTAGGACATCCTGGATCTTTGTACTTCAAAGGAGGCTTGCATTGTATGATAGCACTTACTTGCTCAGTCAAGAAGGCTTTCTTATTCACATTTAACCCTCTTTTGATAGTACACATGTCCTTTAAGAATTTTGCATATGTTGGAACTTGTTTAATCATATCCAGCAATGGAATATTGACTTTCACTTGTCTCAATACTTCAAGAATTTATTATGCATTTCTAATCCCCTTTTTCCTATGCAAAACTTGAGGAAAAGGTGGAGGTGTGTGTTTCTTCATCATTTCTTCCTTGATAAGTACTTTCTCCAGATTTGCATCCACTATTGAATCATGGTCCTTTTTCCCTTCATTGATATCTTTCTTCTTTCCTTTGATTTCCTCACTCTTCTCTGTCTCTTCTTCTTCTTCCTTTTCAACATGTGGCTTGGGTGTTGGTAACTCAACCTTTTTACCACTCCTTAGAGTGATCAAGGCTTTGACATCTCTCACCTGTGAGGACTCTCCCTCATGAGTTTCCACTTCATGGATACCCTTGGGGTTTTGGTGAGGTTGAGAAGGAAATCTACCCTTCTTTTGCACTATGTTCAGGTTAGTGAGCCTTGAGATTGAGTATTAGAGATTATCTATCTTATGAGATAAGTCATTTTGCATTCCACCCATTCTTTTATTCAATGTATTCTCTACACTGTCAATTCTTTGACTGAGTTGAGTATTGATGGATTTTTGGTCTCTAACAAAATCTCCCACAACCTTGCTTAGATTCACTATTGCTTGTTCAAGATTTGAAGCTTGTTAAGATGGTTGAGCTGGCTGTGCATATTGAGGTGCTCTTAGCTTCCAAGAAAAATTTGGATGGTTCCCCCAACTTGAGTTGTAAGTATTTCCATACGAAGCATTGTTGTTGGGCTTGAATTGTCCAATGACATTTTCTTGTTCTCCAAACATTTCCCTAGCAGCTGGAATTGTAGGGCACTCCTCCACCAAGTGCTCATAAGATTGACAAATAGGGCATGGCTTGACTTGCACTGGTGTTTCAGCAATAGCTTGCACTTCATGTATCTTTTTCAGTTCTAGCTCCTCTAATCTTCTTGTCATAGCTGCCAATTTTGCTTTCATATCAACATCTTCATTCAAGGTGTACATCCCAGCCTTAGCATTAAAGGCATTCGGTTGAGACTTCATCTTCCCCACTTCTCCTTTGTTCGGTTCATCCCATCCCCTTGAAACTCCAGCCACATAACTCAAGAAATCCATAGCCTCCTCTGGATTCTTACTCATGAAATCTCCTCCACACATTGTCTCGAGGAGTTGCTTCATTGAAGAAGACATCCCATCATAAAAGTAACGCACCAATAGCCATGTATCAAAACCATGGTGAGGACAAGCATTGATGGCTTCCATGTATCTTTCCCAACACTCATAGAATTTCTCATTCTCTTTAGCTGAGAAGTTTGAAATTTGCCTTTTCAAGCCATTTATTTTATGAGTAGGAAAAAATTTCTTGAGGAATTCAGCTTGTAAATCAGTTCAAGTACGAATACTTCTTGGCCTTAAAGAATTAAGCCAAATCTTGGCCTTATCCTTTAAAGTAAAAGGAAATAGCTTTAGCCTCATCAAGTCGATTGAAGTTCCTCCTTCTTGGAATGTATTACAAACATCTTCAAATTCCTTGATATGTGAATAGGGATTCTCACTTTCCATCCCATGGAAAGTTGGTAGAAGTGGAACAATATGTGGTTTGATCACTAACTGCTTTGTAGGGGGCACTATACATGATGGTGCACTCATACGAGGTGGATGCATGCGGTCCCTCATTGATCTGAATGCATTGGGATTGTCCTGGTGACCATGGTGACTATGTTGATCTTCAGGTGTAGCTTCCATGATGTTCAAGCTCATTTCCAACTCCTTGTTATGAGGTGTTTCACATTTCACAAGCCTTCCTCCACTGTCTCGTATCCAATTTGGCATACACAACTAGTATCAATTGTAACAAACACAAGAATAAAAGAAAATAAGACTACAAAAAGACTAAGATTAACTAAAACTAAATTAAAAGATATGTTAGAATATGGACAAGTAAAAGAAACAATTAAAAGAGTTAGTAAAATGAAAGAAAAATCACCAAACTTGTGATGAAAATCACAAGTACTCTGAAATAATATCACTGTCAAGTTGGCACCTTCCCCAGCAACGATGCCATTTGATTGTGTGCCTAGCTGGTGTACCTTGAGTTTGGTCCTCAGACAGGAGTAATCAATAAAATTTATAACCTATATCACCATGCACTAGGATAGCCTCAGCTAATATAGCATAGTGGCTCTAAGATCGTTCACTGGGAATGGTTTTCAACTTACTATTGACATTAATTCAAAATTGAATTGATGGTTTTTCATTTCAAGGTTAGCTTCAAAAGAAAACATAAACTTTAGTTGAAAAAGGATTGGCTTTAAGCTAACTAAAAAGAAAGTAATGGGAATTACTTATAAAGAAAAGTGTTTCTTGGAGTTTTAGGTTCACTAGGGTCAGGCTCCTCATGCAAAAACAGATTTTCGGTCACTTGAATCTTTTCCTCGCATTAGAGAATTAACATATAGTTAATTCTTTAATCGGTATGGTACAGATGCTTCCCCTTTATGGATTTCATCACTAACTCCCTCTCACTGATTCACCTTGCAATGGCTCATGCCTCTCACCTAGCATTTGCCATTCAAGGTGATCCTTAACCTTGGATTTCCCTTCTCAAGCTCGCAAGAGATAACTAATGGATGTCTCCTTAGAGTCTAAAAGCTTACCAAGTGTTGGCAATTCTAGAAAATCTAGAAAATCCTACCTTCAAGTCACCTCCCAAAGGCTCGCAAGAGATAAACTAGTGCATCTCAATGGACGGAGATCACTTTCCTTATCAAGTGTTGACCTAGGTGATTTAAAGGCATTTTAAGTTAACTAAAAACATAGAAACCATTAACAGGTCACACTTTCTCTTCATTAACAGCTGAAACAACAAAACTACCAGTTCTTGCACTCGGTACCTTACCCGGCTACCTTAGCTCCAAGAGACAAAAAGTCTAGCTTGTTGTTCTTGATACAGACCTAATTGTCAAGGAAACTAATTATGTTCCTATCATCCTTGGAAGGCCATTCCTTGCTACATCAAATGCAATTATAAATTGTAGGAATGGACTCATGTAGCTCACTTTTGGCAACATGACATTGGAGCTCAATATCTTCTATATGTCCAAAAAGCTAATCACTCCGGAAGAAGAAGAGGGTCTAGAAGAGGTGTGCATTATTGACACTCTAGTGGAGGAGCACTGTAATCAGAATATGTAAGACAAGTTGAATGAAAGTTTGGGGGATCTTGAAGAAGAGTTGCCTGAACCCTCAGAGGTGCTTGCTACTCTACAAGGTTGGAGGAGGAGAGAAGAAATTCTACCTTTATTTAATAAAGAGGAGGCACAAGAAGCTGCTAAAGAAGAGATCCCAAAGTTCAATCTGAATCCTCTACCCACTGAGTTGAAATATACATACCTAGAAGAGAATCAACAATGCCCTGTTGTTATATCTTCATCTCTTACTAGTCCTCAGGAGAAGTGTCTACTTGAAGTTCTTAAGAGGTGTAAGAAAGCAATAGGATGGAAAATATCTTACTTGAAAGGCATTAGTCCTTTGGTTTGTACACATCATATATACATGGAGGAAGAAGCTAAACCAATTCGTCAACCTCAAAGAAGATTGAATCCTCATTTGCAAGAGGTGGTGCGAGCTGAGGTGCTGAAGCTACTTCAAGCAGGTATTATATACCCCATATCTGATAGCCCTTGGGTGAGTCCTACTCAAGTGGTACCAAAGAAGTCAGGGATTACTGTGGTTCAAAATGAAAAGGGAGAAGAAATTGCTACACTCCTCACTTCAGGTTGGAGGGTGTGTATTGATTATAGAAAATTGAATATAGTGACAAGGAAAGATCATTTTCCACTGCCATTTATTGATCAAGTGTTGGAGAGAGTCTCTGGCCATCCTTTCTATTGTTTCTTGGACGGTTACTCTAGGTATTTTCAAATTGAAATTGATGTTGAAGATCAGGAGAATACCACTTTCATATGTCCATTTGGAACATATGCCTACAGAAGAATGCCTTTTGGTTTATGTAATGCACCTGCTACATTCCAAAGATGTATGCTAAGTATCTTCAGTGATATGGTGGAGCCAATTATGGAGGTTTTCATGGATGACATCACCATATATGGAGGTACATTTGAAGAATGCTTAGTCAACTTGGAAGCGGTTCTGAACAGATGCATTGAAAAAGACTTGGTGCTCAATTGGGAGAAATTCCATTTCATGGTACAGCAAGGAATTGTCCTTGGCCATATCATCTCCGAGAAAGGCATTGAAGTTGATAAAGCAAAGGTGGAACTTATTGTTAAATTGCCATCCCCAACAACTATAAAAGGAGTAAGGCAATTCCTTGGCCATGCAGGGTTCTACAGGAGATTTATAAAAGATTTCTCTAAGCTTTCAAAGCCTCTTTGTGAACTCTTAGCTAAGGATGCTAAGTTTTTTATGGGATGAAAGATGTCAAAAGAGTTTTGATTAATTGAAGCAATTCTTGACAACTGCTTCAATAGTGAGGGCTCCTAACTGTGTTACATTTTGAAGTGATGTGTAATGCCAGTGACTTTGCTATAGGAGCTGTGCTTGGCCAAAGAGAAGATGGAAAGCTTTATGTGATCTACTATGCAAGCAAGACATTGAACGAAGCTCAATGGAACTACACAACTACAGAGAAAGAATTGTTGGTTGTAGTGTTTGCCTTAGATAAGTTTCGTGCTTATCTAGTAGGGTCTTTCATCATTGTTTTCACTGACCATTCAGCCTTGAAGTATTTATTGACAAAGCAAGATGCAAAAGCAAGGTTGATTAGATGGATTCTTTTACTACAAGAGTTCGATCTCCAAATCAGAGATAAGAAAGGAGTGGAGAATGTGGTAGCTGACCACCTTTCAAGGTTGGCTATAGCACACAATTCCCATGTCTTACCTATTAATGATGACTTTCTTGAGGAATCACTTATGTTGCTAGAAAAAACTCCTTGGTATGCTCATATTACTAACTATCTAGTTACTGGTGAAGTTCCAAGTGAGTGGAAAGCACAAGACAGGAAGCACTTCTTTACAAAGATTCATGCCTATTATTGGGAAGAGTCTTTCCTTTCCAAGTATTGTGCAGATCAAATAATTAGGAAGTGTGTCCTTGAAGAAGAACAACAAGGAATCCTCAGCCATTGCCATGAGAGTGTATGTGGAGGCCACTTTGCCTCTCAGAAAACAGCCATGAAGGTGTTGCAATCAGGGTTTAGTTGGCCATCACTTTTCAAAGATGCCCACACCATGTGTAGGAGTTGTGATAGATGCCAAAGGCTCGGGAAGCTAACAAGAAGAAATCAAATGCCTATGAACCCCATTCTAATAGTTGATTCCTTTGATGTTTAGGGCATTGACTTCATGCGACCTTTCCCAATGTCTTTTGGTAACTCTTATATCTTGGTGGGGGTGGACTATGTTTCTAAATGGGTTGAGGCAATCCCTTGTAAACACAATGATCATAGGGTGGTTCTCAAGTTTCTCAAGGAGAACATTTTCTCAAGGTTTGGGGTGCCCAAGGCCATAATTAGTGATAGAGGTACTCATTTCTGCAATAGACCTTTTGAAACCCTATTAGCCAAGTATGGAGTGAAGCATAAGGTAGCTACACCTTATCACCCTCAGACTTCTGGGCAAGTTGAGCTAGCAAACAGGGAAATCAAGAATAAATTGATGAAGGTGGTGAACACGAGCAGAAGAGATTGGTCTATTAAGCTCCATGATTCACTATGGGCATATAGAACAGCTTACAAGACTATTCTTGGCATGTCTCCCTATCGCCTAGTCTATGGCAAAGCATGCCATCTCCCTGTGGAAGTTGAATATAAGGCTTGGTGGGCAATCAAGAAGGTTAACATGGACTTGATCAGAACTGGGGCAAAGAGGTGCTTAGACCTTAATGAGATGGAGGAATTAAGAAATGATGCTTACATCAATTCCAAAGTTGCAAAACAGAGGATGAAGAGATGGCATGATCAATTAATCTCCAACAAAGAATTCCGGAAAGGACAAAGAGTCTTACTCTATGACTCAAGGCTCCATATCTTTCCTGGGAAGCTGAAGTCAAAGTGGATAGGCCCTTTCATTATTCACCAAGTGCATCTCAATGGAGTGGTGGAATTACTGAATTCCAATCATACTAACACTTTTAAAGTCAATGGCCATCGTCTCAAACCATTCATTGAGCCATTCAAGCAAGATAAGGAGGAAATCAACCTCCTTGAACCACAGAAAGCCTAATCAGAAAAGGGTTAGATGGACTTGGTCTCCCCAAAGTCCATATTTTTGTTCAATTTTGTCAATTTAAAAGCTTTATTAATTGTTTTGAATTTTAATTTTGGTCTTAAGTTATGTTATTTATATGTAACTTAATCTTTTTCAATGATCTAATTTAGGAGGAATTGCAAAAGAAGTGAAGAAAGGTGATAACCCGACTCTTGGTAGCTTGACATGTAAGGGTATCAACAAAATTTATACCTAAGGTCCTTACACTAAAGTAGCAAAGCTACTATAGCATAGTGGCTCTAGGATCGAACACTGGGAAAGGTTTTTACTTTAACTGGTGAAGTTCGGAGGATGGAGTGAACTTTTCTTAATAAAAATTAGGTTAAGATGAAAACATAAAAAGATGAAGGTGTTGTAAACTAAACTAACATGAAAATAGGTTAAAAGATGGAAAAAGAAGTTTCTCAAAGCTTTGGATAGCCATGCTTAACTCATTGTGTAAAAATGGAGATTTTGGGACTTTTCACCTCGAGTTGGGGAAGCAACTAAGGTGATGCTTACTTCCCGAACCGGTATGAGTTTAACAACTGAGTTTTAGTCCTTGAAAACTTACAAAAAGGGTAGTTGAACCTCATAAATGCTCTTTTATTGGTATAGGTCATCTCCTCGACTTGCAATACAATGGCTTGTAGGAGATAACTAATGAACGTCAGTGGATCTAACAATAAGAATCCACTGAGACCAAAAGGTTATCAAGTATTGGCCATTCAAAGCAAGTCAGAGGGATTAAAAGCTTTACTTTGAATGAAAACATTTATGACGCTCAACTACTTACATTTATGGCTTGGAAATCTCTATCCTAACACGGGAGCTTCACATGGCATCCATTAATTTAAGAAACTAAAAGGTTTTAGCCTCTCATCCTTGGGGATTTTATCCTCCAAGGATGTTTGGCTACTAAGAAAACGAGAAAGAAAAGAGAAAAGAAGCGTATGAACAAAAGTGCTCTTATAACTTATAAAGTTACAGGTTACAAGATGATCGTGTTTGAGGCTCTTCACCTCTATTTAAAGACAATAAAAAGCTAAATTACAAGAGCTATTACAAAAGCAACCTTTTCATTGGTTGATTACAAGGGTAAAATAGGTATTTACAAAGCTAAAAGTCAAGCAAAATATCTTGGAGAACCGGTAGTGAAATATCATCAACAGCGTCTCAAAACAGGGGATTTCAAAAGCATTTCGCAAGAGGGGAAGATGAAAGGTCCAAATTTCGCAAGGTGGTTTCTTCATGGTTTGAAATGGCCAAATTTCGCACCATGAGGAAAATCCCCTTGTGAAATTTTGGCAAGGTGAAATTCACCTTGCGAAATTGGTCATTTGGCAAGGTGAATTGCCTCCCCTTGCTTGTGCTCGTGTTTCCACTTGAAATTCAAGCCTGTAAACGTCCAAAATCCTTGCTAACTCACCCAAGTAGCTCTTCCATCAATTGGCATGCTTGAATTGGTTCGTAAGCTGATGAAAAACATGTAAACTTGCCACTAAAAATGGTTAGAACTAATTACTAAGGAGCTTAATGAATTAATTGGGTTAAATGAATATGATTACTACTCAAAGGTGCTTAAAACCCTTATAATTAGGTCTACAAAATAGCAATTTTTGGTAGTAATCACACCCCCCAACCGACTCATTGCTAGTCCCTTAGCAATGGAGGAGATAAAAACTAAGCAAACATAATAATATACATAAAAGAGGTCATGCAAATCACTCCAAAAAATAATTGAGTGGCATGACTGATATCAAAACACATCTCACATGGTGAACTAAAGATATGAAGATTCAAAATGCAATAGGAGTTGTCAAAGCTAAAACTTAAACAAAAAGTACAAAGAGTGGAGATTATGCAATTAAGTATCAAAAGAATCTCTACTCTCAAGGTTCCGAATCAAACTCTTCCATAATGAGCTAAGTGTTAATGAGATTAGCTTCCAGATATAGTATGTACAACTATCCTCTCCCCCCAACCTAAGCTTTTCTCGAACTTTGGCAAAATTAACCAACTCTTAATAGGTTAGGAACGCACCTTCTTATTCACAATTCTTTTTACTCACTAAACTTAACCAATTCACCTATGTAGCAAGCAGAGGATCGATGAATCCCAACCAATCAAGGTTTAGGGGATCGGGTTTTAAAGGCTTTCGCCACCCCTTCGGATCATGCTTAGGTTTCAAGGAAAGAATAGAAGCTTATTCTTTTTTTTTTCTTTTTTTTTTTTAAGACTCATTGGTCTTTTTGAGGTGTCCCAACACTATTAAAAAGAGGTTAAGTAATGAACCAAGTCAAAATTTTCCTAAGCTTAGAGGGTGAGAAAGTTTTACATCATATAACCGGAATCTAATGTGCATGGTGTGTGTAAAGCTTGAAATGGAAGAAATAAGTTCGAAATCAAAGAGGGCTTCAATAGATTATCAACTTTGAAAGCATAAAACAAACTCTAAGACTTAAGTAATTAAGTTAAAACTCAACTTATCCTATTTTATTTTGAGAAATTATCTTTAACAACCATAGAGAATGAAACAAAAAATTTTGAAAAAGGTCAAAAACTACTAAATCAACAAAATAACTAACTAAAATAGGAAATACTTACTTCCTCAACTCTCCCCCCAACCGAGATGAACATTGTCCCCAATGTTTCTATCGAAAAAGACGAGGAAGGAATGATATACCTTATGGTGATGTGGTATTCAAGGCGTGTGAGTGCATCCACATGATTCAAAAACCATAAGAAACGTGAGAGAGGAAATAAGATACAAAAAATGATGCTTATATAAACTGAGAGAGTTGAGTACAAGATATAAGCATGAGGTACATACAATCTCAGAATATAAAACATGTATCATATACAAAAAACATATACAAAATGGAGATAGAAATATCCAATCATGGATGTGGCTCCTGAGGTGGAGGAGGTGATATGCCTAGGTGATGGTGGATCTGAGAGAGCATGGCGGAGTGCTAGTCCAGGATAGCTATATGCTGAGCCTGATGTGTCTGTATGGTATCCATCTGTCGTCTGATGGCCTGCATCTCACGGACTAAGGTGGCCTGAGAGGCGCTCAATGAGTGAAAGGACGACATGAGAGCTCTGAACTCTGTAGCGGAGACAGTGATGGATGGCCCGGCTGAAGACTCAGCATAGGCTGGAGCAGGAGTGACTGGTGGTGTGGGAGTATCAGTAGTGCAAGTCACTGGAGCAGGTAGTGAAGAAGAAGGCTCTGTGGTATGTGGGTCCTGCTCTGGTGATGTCTGTACTGTAGGTGCTGAGGCTGCTGGAGAATCGGGAGGCGCTGGAGAAGCTGGAGGCGCGGGAGCTAATGGTCTAAGGATACCCTGGTCCATGGGTGAGCGGTCTAAGAAATGGGTCCAACTCTCACTGGTAAAGAGCTCTCGACAATGATGACGACGCTCTAGGTGGGGCTGAGAAGGGTATCCCATATCCTCTAAGACCTGAGAGATCAACCTCGGAAATAAGAGTGGAATAGTACCAGCTCTGCGTAGGCGCTTCCTATGCACCTTCTCCTCAAAATAGGTAAGAGCAGCCATGACTAGATGGTGGGGTCCAAAGTAGAATCCCTCAGAGATGCGGTAAAGCGCATCTAGGATAGCACCTCCCCTCTGGACGACATGCTGGAGGGGAAAAAGATTGGTGCGGAGCACCAAATCAATAAGTAACATCCTTGGAGGAAGCTCCCTCAAAATGGTCCTACCAGTGACTCTACCTCCTGATAAGGTAGACACCATGTCGGGCTCTGAATACTGAGACCAATGCCGAAAGGAACCAAGGTCCTCAGGGATAGGCGGAAAATGCATAGCGGCGGCTATATCTCGGGCCTCTAAAATACCATGCTAGCCATCAATCAAAAAATGAATGGCTATGGGGTCCTGGACGCCTCTAGTAGTCATAGTCTGGTAGAAATCTAAGACTACCCTAGGGTAATAGAAGGACCTAGGAGTCATAAATGGCTCGATGTGGTACCTCTGCAGAAGGCGGTATGACTCCTCTAGCTCTAGTAATAGGCGGAGAGTCTCATGCTCCATACAGATCTCATCGTGAAATGGCCTATCTCTGACATCCGTGTTGCCTGGGAGGGGTGGCCCTGCTATCATAGGCCGCTTGAGGACCTCTGCTAGGTGTGAAGAGCCTGGGATAGTAGATGCTGGAGGTGATGGAGGGGCTCTGGAGGACTCGCCTGGTCCTGAAATCCTAGTCCTCTTAGGTGGAGGACTGCTCACAAGGGGTGGCACTAGTGCCCTGGAAGACCCAGATGATCGTCTGGTCCCGTACCCGTGCTGAGTAGAGGGAACTGGGGTCTGGGCAGGCTGAGATGGTGTAGAACGACCACCTCTCTGTGAGTGGGCCCCACGCTGACTAGCTGAAGAGGATGCCCCCCGTGTCCGTGCCATGGTATAAATACTGAAATAAGACTGAAAAGCACGAAAAATAGAGCATCCCAGGGGTAAAGTGTCAAAAATACAGTTGAAATGGTAAACAGTGCAAAATTTGCAAGGCATGAATAGTGGTTGCTAAATTTGGCAACGGGCACTATTCACGCAGCACTATTCACAGGCACTATTCATCTTCTTCTCCAATGCTTACTTTGAATTTGAGTTTTCATTTTTAACGGTTTAAAATTCAGAAAAAGGGTATGGTTTTAATGGAAACATGATTATAAATGCAATGGAGTAAGTTTGGGAGCCTAAAACACATTGCAAGGTAGAGATTTTTGCAAAAATGGTGGCCGGCCATGTGGGTCTTTGATTTGAAAAAATGGATTTTTGAAATGGTTTTAATGGATGAAAATGCATGTTTATGGTTCCTAAAACATAGAAATGACATAAACAAGCAATTTAAGGAGCCAAAAATGGAGAAAAATGAAAAAATACTCACCTTGGAACAATGAAGCACGCGGCTTAGAGAGGAAATGCAAGGGGAATAGTGTTTTATGTATGAAAAATGAAGTTGAGAAGGCTTTAAAAAGGGTTTTTGGCCATGAAATTTTTTTTTGAAAATTTGTCTAAGTACGGGGATGAACTGAGGAGTGTTAAAACTACAAAATTGAAGTTTGAAAATGAATTTAAAAAGAATCAAATCCTTGGTAAGCATGAAGAAAAAATTTCGCAAGGTGAAAATTCACCTTGCCAAATTTTCGCACTGGCTACTCCCCTTAAAAACCAATCCCGAGAGGTTGCATTTTGATATTTGCTTTGAAAACAATTTCGCACTGGTTACTCCTTGCGAAAGTGCAATCCCGAGAGGTTGTAAATTGCATCTTGCCAAAATGTGCATTTCGCAAGGTGAAATTCACCTTGCCAAATTTTCGCAACTCACTTTTTGAGTTGCGAAATGGGCTTTTAAGCTTGGACTTAGATATATTTCTCCCCTATTTCACCTTTCTCTCCACATTTGTGAGCTTGTGAGCTTTCGTACCTGCTATTGGACATCAAAGCTCCATTAAAAACATAAAAAATCAAAATCAAAACTAAGAAACCTAAACAAAATATGTGCAAAAGTATTAAAAAAAAGCAAAGTAAACAAGAATGTAATACTAAAATTAAAACAAAAAGAGATGAGCACTTAGCTTTTCATGCTAAGCTCATCAACTTACCACACTTTCTCAAGGATGTGATGGGTCATGGAGGATGAGTACCTCCTTGTCACGGGAAAATGGCTCGATGTAGGGCTTGAGTCTTTGCCCATTTACCTTGAAGGTCTTTGCACTTTTTGAGTTGAGTAACTCAATTACTCCATGTGAGTGTACTTGGTGGATGACAAAAGGCCCTACCCACCTTGATTTGAGCTTTCCCATAAATAGGTGAAACTTAGAGTCATATAGCAAGACTCTTTGTCCCTTGAAAAATTCTTTCTTGGACACCAACTGATCATGCCATCTCTTTAGCTTTTCCTTAGCTATTTTTGAGTTGAGATAGGCATCATTTCTCAATTCCTCAAGCTCATTCAAATCCAAACTCCTCTTTAGCCCAGCCTTAGTTAAATCCATGTTGAGCGTTTTAATGGCCCACGATGCCTTGAACTCAATCTCAACGGGAAGATGGCAAGCTTTGCCATAAACAAGACGGTACGGTGACATCCCAAGGATAGTCTTATAAGCCGTCCTATACACCCATAGGGAATCAAGGAGCTTAACAGACCAATCTTTCCTATTGGTGTTCACCACCTTCATCAAGATGTTCTTAATTTCCCAGTTGGCTAGCTCTACTTGGCCACTCGTCTGAGGATGATAAGGTGTAGCTACCTTATGCTTAATTCCGTACTTAGCCAAAAGAGCTTCAAAGGGCTTGTTGCAAAAGTGAGTGCCTCCATCACTGATGATTGCTTTAGGCACTCCAAACCTCGAGAAGATGTTTTCTTTTAGGAACTTGAGAACCACTTTGTGATCATTGGTTCTATAGGGTATAGCTTCAACCCACTTTGAAACATAATCAACTCCTACCAAGATGTAGGAGTGGCCAAAAGACATAGGGAAAGGTCCCATGAAGTCTATGCCCCAAACATAAAAAAGATCCACTATCAAGATGGGGTTCAAAGGCATCATGTTTCTCCTTGAAAGCTTGCCTAGTCTTTGGCACTTATCACATCCTTTACTTACCTCATGGGCATCCTTAAAAAGTGAGGGCCACCAAAAGCCCGATTGAAGAACTCTCATTGCCGTCTTTTGAGAGGCAAAGTGGCCTCCACATGCATTCCCATGGCAATGAGATAGGATCCCATGCTTCTCTTGTTCAGGCACACACTTCCTTATAATTTGGTCCGCACAATACTTGAAGAGAAAAGGCTCCTCCCAATAATATGCATGGACCTTGGCAAAGAAATTCTTCTTGTCCTGAGAGCTCCATTCACTTGGTATTTCTCCCGTGACCAAGTAATTGGCAATGTGTGCAAATCATGGCACTTTCTTCACAAGCATCAAGGATTCCTCAAGGAAATCATCATTTATGGGAAGTCTATGGGTGTCATGAGCGATGTTGAGCCTTGACAAGTGGTCAGCTACCACATTCTCAACACCTTTCTTATCTCTGATCTGGAGGTTGAACTCTTGAAGAAAAAGTATCCAGCTAATCAACCTAGCCTTGGCATCTTTCTTGGTTAGCAAATACTTCAAAGCTGAATGATCCGTGAATACCACAATGGAAGACCCTATCAAATAAGCTCTGAACTTATCCAAAGCATACACCACAGCAAGTAATTTCTTCTCAGTGGTGGTGTAATTCCTTTGAGCATCATTCAAAGACTTGCTTGTATAGTAGATCACATAAGGTTTACCATCTTCTCTTTGTCCCAAAATAGCCCCAATGGCATAATCACTTGAGTCACACATCACTTCAAATGGCAACTCCCAATTTGGTGCTCTCACAATGGGCGCTGATGTCAAGAATTGATTAAGAAGCTCAAAACTCCTTTGACATTTATCATCCCACTCAAACTTGGCATCCTTCACCAATAATTCACAAAGAGGTTTGGAAATCTTGGAAAAATCCTTTATAAACCTCCTATAGAACCCGCCATGCCCAAGGAATTGCCTTATTCCTTTTACATTGGTGGGAGGTGGCAACTTCACAATTAGTTCCACCTTAGCACTATCTACCTCTATACCATTCTTTGAGATTACGTGCCCAAGAACAATACCTTGATTTACCATAAAATGGCACTTCTCCCAATTGAGTACGAGGTCTTTCTCTATGCATCTTTTGAAAACATCTTTAAGATGTGACAAACAATCCTCAAAAGAAGTCCCATACACAGTTATGTCATCCATGAAGACTTCCATGATTCGTTCAACCATGCATCTTTGGAAGGTAGCAGGAGCGTTGCATAATCCAAAAGGCATCCGCCTATAAGCATAGGTGCCGAATGGACAAGTGAAGGTAGTCTTCTCCTAGTCCTCCACATCAATCTCTATTTGAAAATACCCGGAATACCCATCCAAGAAGCAATAAAAAAGATGCTCAGATACTCTCTCAAAGACTTGATCCATGAAAGGTAAAGGGAAGTGATCCTTTCTCATTACTGTGTTCAGCTTCCTGTAGTCAATGCACACCCTCCAACCAGTTGTGAGGCGTGTGGATACTTCATCTCCATTTTCCCCCTTGACTACGGCTATCCCGGACTTCTTTGGAACAACTTGAGTTGGACTCACCCAAGTGCTATCTGAAATGGGGTAAATGATGCCCGCTTGAAGAAGCTTCAACACTTCAGCCCTTACTACCTCTTGTATATGAGGATTCAATCTCCTTTGTGGCTGACGAGTTGGCTTAGCTCCCTCCTCCATATAAATATGGTGCGTGCAAATCAATGGGCTTATCCCCTTCAAATCAGAAATTTGCCATCCGATGGCCTTCTTGTGCTTTCTAAGGATTCTTAGAAGATTGTCCTCTTGTGAAATTGTTAAAGAAGAAGAAATTACCACCGGGGCTTTATTGCCTTCCTCCAAGTAAGCATACTTCAACTCGGCAGGAAGGGTCTTCAATTCAAGCTTAAGGATTGCATCCTTAGCTTCTTTCATCTCTTCCTCATCCTTGAACAAAGGGAGGATCACTGGCTTTTGTCTCCAGTTTGATATAACGGCATTCATTCCCATGGGTTCAGCTAACCCATCATCAAGATCTTCATGGCTTTCATCTGGATTCTCTTCAAACTGATCAAGCATACTCTGATTACAATGCTCCTTCACCAGGGTATCTATCATACACACTTCTTCTGGGCCCTCATCTTCTTTAGGATGGATGTGCTTTTGACATAAATGGAAGATGTTGAGTTCCAATGTCATATTCCCAAAAGTGGGTTGCATGACCCCATTCCTACAATTGATGATTGCATTGGATGTTGCAAGGAATGGTCTTCCAAGGATGATTGGAACATAGTTGATCCCTTTGACAATGGGATTCGTATCAAGCACCACAAAATCTACTGGATAGTAGAATTTGTCAACTTGAACCAATACATCCTCTATTACCCCCCTGAGGATTTTCACTGATCGGTCAGTTAAGGATAGGGTGATCGATGTTGGCTTGAGTTCTCCTAACCCCAGCTCCTTGTATACAGAGTATGGAAGCAAGTTAACACTTGCCCCCTGTGGACCCTCACCCGATCCACTGGACCGGCGCGACTCGCTTTTAAAAGAAAAGAAAGAAATGAAAAAGTTGGTGTTTTCCAGTTTTGAAAAATCCGCCCCCGGTGAGGAACGGTGTTGTTTGGAGTCGCCACTTACTTTTTATTTTTGTTTTTAAAATGGGGAAAATTAAGTAAGAACAAAAACCCCTAATGACCCCAGTATGGAAAAAGCGGTCTACGAAAACTAGATTCTGGGTCCAGGGATCAGGTTACCCGTTGGGAAGGTACCTCATGCGAGGTAGCACCCCTCTAGGCCCGAAACTCGGTCTTTACTAATGAATTGGGTATGTGGGAGCATATGGGTCAAAGGTCAAATGAAACCCTAGGCTAAATAGATGTCATGAATCACACAATCCTAATTGGTATTTGGAATGCATATGAATTCAACCAAACAAAACAATGGGTGCATACCTGTGGTCCCTAGCCAAGCGATGCATAAAAGGTCAGCCAAACACAGATAAACACATAACAAACATTCAAGATTAAGCACCATGCATGCATATGAATTCAACAACCAAAGCCAACGATGCGTACCTGTGGTCCCTAGCCAAGCGCTGCAGCAGAGGGTGAGTCAGTCACGCAACATGTATTCAAAATCAAGCATCAAAGCTTGTGCCAAAAAGGGAGATAGCTGGTTGAAATGAGGTAAGGGACTCCCCAAATGTCATACAAATCAAACTAGACTCATCTAGACCACACCACCCATAACTTCAAAATTGCCCATACTAACTGAAATCAAACACTGACTTAAACCTTCAAGATGGCTCACAAGTGCCTTATAGCAAATGGGTTTGAGCCCCCATGGATAAGGGCTCGAAAAATGCCAAAATCGAGGGCTACCCAAAGTCCTCCAACAGAACAGGTTGAACCAGTTCTCAAATGGTACAACCTATTGAGAAGAATTCCCAAATTTTCCTAGAAAACTCCTAAATGAGTGAGGATTCAAACAAAAGAAACAACACTCAATCCCGAGCCCGAATGAGTGAGAACCAGACAAAGAAAGGCAGGTGTTCCTCATGGCTGACAGAGGCAGCCAGCTATGGTGCTGAACCGGTTGAACTGGTTCCAAACTGGTCCATCCGGTTGTTAAAAAATCCCAAATTTGGTTAGAAAGTTCCTAAGTGATTAAGAAAGCAAACAAAAGAAACGGTTTTCAATTCCGAGCCCGGATGAGTGAGAACCAGACAAAGAAATGCAAGTGTTCCTCATGGCTGACAGAGGCTGCCAGCTATGGTGTTGAACAGGTTGAACTGGTTCCAAACCGGTTCAGCCGGTTGATAAAAAATCCCAAATTTGGTTAGAAAGTTCCTAAGTGATTAAGGAAGAAAACAAAAGAAACGGTTCTCAAGTCTGAGCTCGGATGAGTGAGAACAGGACAAAGAAAGGCAGGTGTTCCTCATGGCTGACAGAGGCTGCCAGCTATGGTGCTGAACCGGTTGAACCAGTTCCAAACCGGTCCAGCCGGTTGGTAAAAAATCCCAAATTCGGTCAGAAAGTTCCTAAGTGATTAAGGAAGCAAAAAAAAGAAACGGTTCTCAATTCTGACCCCGGATGAGTGAGAACCAGACAAAGAAAGGCAAGTGTTTCTCATGGCTAACAGAGGCTGCCAGCTATGGTACTGAACCGGTTGAACCGGTTTCCAACCGGTTCAGCCGGTTGATAAAAAATCCCAAATTCGGTCAGAAAGTTCCTAAGTGATTAAGGAAGAAAAAAAAGAAACGGTTCTCAATTCCGAGCTCGGATGAGTGAGAACCGGACAAAGAAAGACAGGTGTTCCTCATGGCTGACAAAGGCTGCCAGCTATGGTGCTGAACCGGTTGAACCGGTTCCAAACCGGTCCAGCCAGTTGGTAAAAAATCCCAAATTCGGTCAGAAAGTTCCTAAGTGATTAAGGAAGAAAACAAAAGAAACGGTTCTCAATTCCGAGCTCGGATGAGTGAGAACCGGACAAAGAAAGGCAGGTATTCCTCATGGCTGACAGAGGCTGCCAGCTATGGTACTGAACCGGTTGAACCGGTTCCAAACCGGTTCAGCCGGTTGGTAGAAAATCCCTAATTCGGTCAGAAAGTTCCTAAGTGATCAAGGAAGAAAACAACAACAATCATGTGTGGCCTTTATTATCCACACCCAAGCAATACAATCTTCATATCAAAGGGAAGAAAAGATGATGAGGAAGGAGAAAAAGCATATGAAGACGAGGAAGATAAACTATAAGTAAAGAAAATTCAGCGTGCTTACCTCAGAATCTCCACCAAATATGATCCGTGCATGCCGATGATGACTTCCAAAACTGAGAGGCTGTCACTCTCCTCTTCAAAAAAACCACAGTGCTGAAGCTTTCCCCCACACTCTCAACTCAGAAGATGCTACTGACCTTTTGTTTTTCTCACCAGCAAGATTTCCCCTCTCCAAAATGTCCAAAGGTCCTTTGCTCTCCTATCCTCTCACCTTTTATACTCATACCCCTCTTAGCATTTGAGCCTCCTGGGTTCCTTCCCCTTCAGCACCGAAATCCCCTTCATCAGCATGGGAACCACACCCCTCATTACTCCTCTTAAACTTTCAAGGCCAGCTCACTCCTTCAGTTTTCAGCTTGCTTCACCACCAAGAATCCATATGGATTCGTGGTGGGCTGCAAGGAACCCAAAACAAGGCCCAAAATGGACCCACAACATTTCCCAAAACTGATCTGGAGCTTACGGGCCTGAGCCATGTAGGATTTGGGCCTCAAAATTACTAGAATTAGTGTTTTACCTCAGCTGACTCAATGAACCGGCTGAACCGGCCGAACCGGATGCCAACTGGTCGAACCGATGGAAAAAAATTCTGAAAATTTGAAAGAATGTTCCTAGTAGAGTAAGGAATCCATTAAAAAAAACGGTGCATGATTCCAAGTTCGGAAGAGGGAGATATGATCAAAACAATTACCAAAAATCAGTGTTCTACACCGGCTGACTCAATGAACCGGCTGAACCGGCTGCCAACCAGCCGACCAGTTGAAAAAAATTCTAAAAATTTTACAGAATGTTCCTGGAAGAATAAGGAATCCATAAAAAGAAACGGTTCTTGATTCCGAGTTTGGAAGAGGGAGATATGATCAAAACAATTACCAAAAATCAGTGTTCTACACCGGCTGACTCAATGAACCGGCTGAACCGGCTGCCAACCAGCCGACCAGTTGAAAAAAACTCTAAAAATTTTACAGAATGTTCCTGGAAGAATAAGGAATCCATAAAAAGAAACGGTTCTTGATTCCGAGTTTGGAAGAGGGAGATATGATCAAAACAATTACCAAAAATCAGTGTTCTACACCGGCTGACTCGATGAACCGGCTGAACCGGCTGCCAACCAGCCGACCGGTTGCAAAAAATTTTGAAAATTTTACAGAATGTTCCTGGAAGAATAAGGAATCCATAAAAAGAAACGGTTCTTGATTCTGAGTTTGGATGAGGGAGATACGATCAAAACAAGCCCGAGTGCTCCAAACCTCAACATGCCCCTATAAACCCCAACTAAGCTAAAACATCGGGATGACCCCACTTCCTTCCTATAGCGTGATGTGAACGACTAGGAAAATGGCCATGGTGACCCTCCAAAATGAACCACATATGCACCACAATGGACCACAGACAAACCCACACGAGGCTCGGACACCGACTAAGCCCAAAAGGGGCCCTAGTGGTGCCATATGCGAACGATGGGTGGATGTGACACCCGAAGGATAAATGCCAGTGTCGAGGGACAAAATTGAGGGTCTACACCCCCAAATCAAGCAATGCCTTCTCCACTTGGGTTCCTCCAATATTGACTGAGATTGTAGGACACCCCGGATCTTTGTATTTGATTGGAGACTTGCATTGGATTATAGCACTCACTTGCTCGGTTAGGAAGGCTTGCTTTGTAACATTGAGTCCTCTTTTCACAGTGCACAAGTCCTTAAAAAACTTTGCATATGTGGGTACTTGCTTGATCATATCAAGTAAAGGAATATTCACCTTCACTTGTCTTAGAACATCAAGAATCTCAGAAGCATTCTTGATCAGTTTCTTCTCACGCAAGGCTTGAGGAAAAGGAGGAGGCATGTGCTTCTTCATCATGCATTCCTTTAAAAGAATTTGAGGTTCCTCATCCATGCTAGGAATGATGCTTTCTTTCATCTGAACTTCCTTTCCCTTTTGTTCTTTCTTCTTTTCTTCTTTTCTATCAGCCTTGTCTTCTTTGGCTTTCCTCTGATCATGCTCCGGCTGATGCACTTCCTTACCACTTCTCAAAGTGATAATAGCTTGCACGTCCCTCACCTTTGAAGAATCCTCATCTTTGGATTCCACTTCATGTATCCCCTTAGGATTTTGGTTAGGCTGAGAGGGAAACTTCCCTTTCTCATTGACAGTGTTCAAATTTGTGAGCCTTGAGATGGAATATTGGATGTTGTCAATTTTCTGAGACAACTCATTATGCATCCCGTCTATCTTCTTGTTCAATGTACTCTCTACGTTGTCAATCTTCTGATTTAGTTGAGAGTTGATGGATTTTTGCTCACTCACAAAGTCACCCATAACCTTGCTAAGGCTTATGAGTGCTTGCTCAACTGAGGATTGACCTTGACTCTGTTGGCTTGATTGGGCTGGTGACTGATATGGGTTTGGCCTGGCTTCCATGCAAAGTTTGGGTGGTTCCTCCAGCTAGAGTTGTACGTGTTGCCATAGGGAGCATTTGAATTTGGCTTCCATTGGCCAATCAGGTTATCTTGTTCCCCGAACATTTCTCTTGTTGCTGGAATGGTGGGACATTCTTCCACCATATGTTCAAATGACTGACAGATGGAGCAAGGATTGGCTTGTTGTTGAGGTTCTGAAATAGCTTGGACTTCATCCCGTCTATCTTCTTGTTCAATGTACTCTCTACGTTGTCAATCTTCTGATTTAGTTGAGAGTTGATGGATTTTTGCTCACTCACAAAGTCACCCATAACCTTGCTAAGGCTTATGAGTGCTTGCTCAACTGAGGATTGACCTTGACTCTGTTGGCTTGATTGGGCTGGTGACTGATATGGGTTTGGCCTGGCTTCCATGCAAAGTTTGGGTGGTTCCTCCAGCTAGAGTTGTACGTGTTGCCATAGGGAGCATTTGAATTTGGCTTCCATTGGCCAATCAGGTTAGCTTGTTCCCCGAACATTTCTCTTGTTGCTGGAATGGTGGGACATTCTTCCACCATATGTTCAAATGACTGACAGATGGAGCAAGGATTGGCTTGTTGTTGAGGTTCTGAAATAGCTTGGACTTCGTGAACTTTTCTCAACTCCATTTCCTCAATTTTTCTAGCCATGGTAGCTACCTTGGCTTTCATCTCCATGTCTTCACTCAGATTGTACATCCCCCCTCTTGACATTTGCTGAACTGGCCTCTTCCCCATTTCTCTGTTATTGGGCTCATCCCATCCACGGGAAACCTCTGAGACATAACTTAGGAAATCCATAGCCTCCTCAGGGTTCTTGCTCATGAAATCACCCCCACACATTGTCTCCAATATCTGCTTCATTGAAGATGACATGCCATCATAAAAATAGCTCACCAGAAGCCATGTATCAAAGCTGTGGTGAGGACATTCATTGATGGCCTCCATATACCTCTCCCAGCATTCATAAAATTTTTCATTCTCACGTGCTGAGAAATTGGAGATTTGTCTCTTCAATCCATTTGTTATGTGAGTAGGGAAAAACTTCTTCAAAAAATCAGCTTGAAGTTCTGTCCATGTTCTTATGCTTCTCGGCCTCAAGGAATTGAGCCATATCTTGGCTTTGTCCTTTAATGTGAATGGAAAGAGCTTCAACCTCATAAGCTCAATAGTTGTTCCCCTTTCTTGAAAAGTATTGCACACATCTTCGAATTCCTTTATGTGCGCATATGGATTTTCACTTTCCATCCCATGGAAAGTAGGAAGCAGAGGCACGATGTGTGGCCTGATAATCAATTGTTCTGTAGGAGGGATGATGCAAGATGGTGCACTCATCCTCGGAGGGTGCATCCTGTCCCTCATGGACCTATACAAGTTTGGATCATTCTCCTGCCCGTGTTGTGAATGTTGATCCTCTGGCTGATTCTCCATGACTTCCAAAATAATCTCTAATTCAGTAGCTCGTGGAGTCTCTATCCGCACTAACCTTCCCTCTTGGTCTCTAATCCAATAGGGCATGCACGGATTCAGCTGGAACAAACAAATAAACAAAACAAAGAAAAAAAAAAACAGAGCATGCGGAAGGAAAAATAGAGTATGAAAAAATAAACTAAAAATGAAAGTTAAAAGCTAAAAGAAACTTATCTAAACTAAGTTAAAAATGTTCTAAAACTAAAATAAAAAGTTAGTAAATGAAAAATGAGATAGAATTCACCTCACTCATGAGAAGTCTCACAAGTTACCTCTGGCTGATGTATTCACAGTGAAGTAGCACCTTCCCCTCCAGCGGCGCCATTTGATAAGCCGACTCTTGGTAGCTTGGGATGTAAAGGTATCAAAAAAATTTATACCTAAGGTCCTTACACTAAAGTAGCAAAGCTACTATAGCATAGTGGCTCTAGGATCGAACACTGGGAAGGGTTTTTACTTTAACTGGTGAAGTTCGGAGGATGGAGTGAACTTTTCTTAATAAAAATTAGGTTAAGATGAAAACATAAAAAGATGAAGGTGTTGTAAACTAAACTAACATGAAAATAGGTTAAAAGATGGAAAAAGAAGTTTCTCAAAGCTTTGGATAGCCATGCTTAACTCACTGTGTAAAAATGGAGATTTTGGGACTTTTCACCTCGAGTTGGGGAAGCAACTAAGGTGATGCTTACTTCTCGAACCGGTATGAGTTTAACAACTGAGTTTTAGTCCTTGAAAACTTACAAAAAGGGTAGCTGAACCTCATAAATGCTCTTTTATTGGTATAGGTCATCTCCTCGACTTGCAATACAATGGCTCATAGGAGATAACTAATGAACGTCAGTGGATCTAACAATAAGAATCCACTGAGACCAAAAGGTTATCAAGTATTGGCCATTCAAAGCAAGTCAGAGGGATTAAAAGCTTTACTTTGAATGAAAACATTTATGACGCTCAGCTACTTACATTCATGGCTTGGAAATCTCCATCTTGACACGGGAGCTTCACATGGCATCCATTACTTCAAGAAACTAAAAGGTTTTAGCCTCTCATCCTTGGGGATTTCATCCTCCAAGGATGTTTGGCTACTAAGAAAATAGAAAATAGTAGAGAGAAAAAGAAAGCAAAAGATACTCTGTATTTAGCTAAGTGTAAAATTTACATAAGTTGGTCCCCTGGAGAAAGTTCCCCCGACTTGAAAAGTATTGCACACATCTTCGAATTCCTTTATGTGCGCATATGGATTTTCACTTTCCATCCCATGGAAAGTAGGAAGCAGAGGCACGATGTGTGGCCTGATAATCAATTGCTCTGTAGGAGGAATGATGCAAGATGGTGCACTCATCCTCGGAGGGTGCATCCTGTCCCTCATGGACCTATACAAGTTCGGATCATTCCCCTGCCCGTGTTGTGAATGTTGATCCTCTGGCTGATTCTCCATGACTTCTAAAATAATCTCTAATTCAATAGCTCGTGGAGTCTCTATCCGCACTAACCTTCCCTCTTGGTCTCTAATCCAATAGGGCATGCACGGATTCAGCTGGAACAAAGTAAACAAACAAAACAAAGAAAAAGAAAAAAAAAACAGAGCATGCGGAAGGAAAAACAGAGTATGAAAAATAAACTAAAAATGAAAGTTAAAAGCTAAAAGAAACTTATCTAAACTAAGTTAAAAATGTTCTAAAACTAAAATAAAAAGTTAGTAAATGAAAAATGAGATAGAATTCACCTCACTCATGAGAAGTCTCACAAGTTACCTCCGGCTGATCTATTCACAGTGAAGTAGCACCTTCCCCGACAACGGCGCCATTTGATAACCCGACTCTTGGTAGCTTGGCATGTAAGGGTATCAACAAAATTTATACCTAAGGTCCTTACACTAAAGTAGCAAAGCTACTATAGCATAGTGGCTCTAGGATCGAACACTGGGAAGGGTTTTTACTTTAACTGGTGAAGTTCGGAGGATGGAGTGAACTTTTCTTAATAAAAATTAGGTTAAGATGAAAACATAAAAAGATGAAGGTGTTGTAAACTAAACTAACATGAAAATAGGTTAAAAGATGGAAAAAGAAGTTTCTCAAAGCTTTGGATAGCCATGCTTAACTCACTGTGTAAAAATGGAGATTTTGGGACTTTTCACCTCGAGTTGGGGAAGCAACTAAGGTGATGCTTACTTCCCAAACCGGTATGAGTTTAACAACTGAGTTTTAGTCCTTGAAAACTTATAAAAAAGGTAGTTAAACCTCATAAATGCTCTTTTATTGGTGTAGGTCATCTCCTCGACTTGCAATACAATGGCTCGTAGGAGATAACTAATGAACGTCAGTGGATCTAACAATAAGAATCCACTGAGACCAAAAGGTTATCAAGTATTGGCCATTCAAAGCAAGTCAGAGGGATTAAAAGCTTTACTTTGAATAAAAACATTTATGACGCTTAGCTACTTACATTTATGGCTTGGAAATCTCCATCCTGACACGAGAGCTTCACATGACATCCATTACTTCAAGAAACTAAAAGGTTTTAGCCTCTCATCCTTGGGGATTTCATCCTCCAAGGATGTTTGGCTACTAAGAAAATGAGAAAGAAAAGAGAAAAGAAGCGTATGAACAAAAGTGCTCTTATAACTTATAAAGTTACAGGTTACAAGATGATCGTGTCTGAGGCTCTTCACCTCTATTTAAAGACAATAAAAAGCTAAATTACAAGAGCTATTACAAAAGCAACCTTTTCATTGGTTGATTACAAGGGTAAAATAGGTATTTACAAAGCTAAAAGTCAAGCAAAATATCTTGGAGAACCGGTAGTGGAATATCATCAACAACGTCTCAAAACAGGGGATTTCAAAAGCATTTCGCAAGGGGGGAAGATGAAAGGTCCAAATTTCGCAAGGTGGTTTCTTCATGGTGCGAAATGGCCAAATTTCGCACCATGAGGAAAATCCCCTTGCGAAATTTTGGCAAGGTGAAATTCACCTTGCGAAATTGGTCATTTGGCAAGGTGAATTGCCTCCCCTTGCTTGTGCTCGTGTTTCCACTTGAAATTCAAGCCTGTAAACGTCCAAAATCCTTGCTAACTCACCCAAGTAGCTCTTCCATCAATTGGCATGCTTGAATTGGTTCATAAGCTGATGAAAAACATGTAAACTTGCCACTAAAAATGGTTAGAACTAATTACTAAGGAGCTTAATGAATTAATTGGGTTAAATGAATATGATTACTACTCAAAGGTGCTTAAAACCCTTATAATTAGGTCTACAAAATAGCACTTTTCGGTAGTAATCAGAAGGTCTCAGGAAGCAAAGAGGAGCTCAGGAGTAAGAAAAATTCAGAGGTTTGCGACAGCCTAAGAGAGGCCCCTGCAAAATTGACCATCTGCTGCAAAATGATTTCCCAGACACAAGGCCCCCGCTGCAAAATCAAGGGTTGGCTGCGAAAATGCCCCTTCGTTGCAAAATTATTTCGCAGCCTATACCCCCCCTTTTGTGAAAATTTTCGCAGCTGCGAAACACCCCCTTGGCACACGAGTGCCATTTCGTAGCCCCCCACCTCATTTCGCAACTGCGATATGGGTTGCGAAATCTCCAAAGCCTTAAAATTCCCATTTTCGGAACCCAAACCCCATTTCGTAGCTGGTTTCGCAGCTGCCTCCTTGGCACACGAGTGCCATTTCGCAGCCCCCCTTTCATTTCACAACTGCGAAATGGGCTGCGAAATGGCCTACGAAAACAACCTCCCGCTGCTAAAACGCCCCTCCTCTGCGAAAATTTCAACCGTCACTTGGCCTCCCTTTTAAATGTTATAAATTCCAAAATTCATTTTTAAACTGGTCATTTGAACTTTCCTTTGCTGCGAAATAGGACCCAAGCCATAACACCCTTCTAGAGGACCCCCACCTGAGCCCAAGCCTCACGCACACCTCTGATTACCTTCTCTGAGATAGCCATGGAAAAAACCCGAGGAGCTAAGTCCTCGTTTCCTTCAAGCCGCCTAAGAGCCCCAAGAGAGACCTTTGTGCAAGGCTCCATGATTGAGCCTTCACAGCCATTAGTTGTCCCACCATCAGTTGAGGACGCGCCTCTGAATTCTCCTTCGAGGTGATATGAGACAAGGAGACCACCCACCACACCCGGGGCAAGCTCCTCTTATGCCAAAAAGTCAGGTAGCCACCCCCCTAAGAAGAAAGCAAGGGTATCAGCACCAATTAAGTGATCAGAGCCGCCTTTAAAGCCTCAGCCACCTGCCACAGAGTCTCAGATTCCCTCAGGGATGACTCCTGAGGTGGTTATCAGGCGGCCCATGGTCACTCAGCCACCCATTGAGGGTAACTTGGATTGCAGGGCTAGGCCATTCCACTCCAAGCTTTGTTTTGACACAGATACCTTCAGGCTTTAGCCAGAGCTCAGAGATTCCTTCTATCTGTTGCAGAGGTACCATATGGAGCATTTGATGACTCCTAAGGATTTCTTTTATCCCCGTGTAGCATTGGACTTTTATCAGTCTATGACTACACACCACGTCCGGGATCCTACTGTCATCCACTTCACCATTAACGGACGCCATGGTATTCTGGGAGCCAGACGCATAGCAGAGGCCCTACGCATTCGTTATGAGCCAGCACGTCCAGAGGATTATCGAGTCTGGACTCATCCTTCCCAAAGTGACATAGTCCATATCCTGTCCAGAGGGGCATCCACACGCCAGTATCTGTTGATGAAGGAGCTCCCTCCCAGCATGTTCTTTATAGATGCACTCTTACGTCATAACATCTATCCACTTCAGCATATGGTGCAGAGGAGAGGAGCTTTGCTAGAGGCACTGTTCAGGATATCCGAGGGATTTTTCTTTGGCCCTCATTATCTCATTATGGATGCTCTTCTGTACTTTGAAGAGAAGGTCCATAGGAAGAAGCTACTCAGAGTGGATGCTATTCCACTTCTCTTCCCCAGATTGCTATGTCAGATTTTGGATCACTTGGGATACCCATCTGAGTCTCAGCTTGAGCGCAGACGCATATACCGAGAGATATTCACTCTCGACAAATGGACGAGTATGACAGCCTATGGTGCAGAGCCAGGAGCCCCAGTTGGACTAGAGCATCCAGAGATTCCACATCCAGAGCAGCCAGAGGAGCCACAATCGGTTGAGATGCTAGCTGACATGAGAGCACCTGACCCTGCAGTGCCCTCTATAGAGCCTATACCTGAGGTTGCACCCTCTACTCCTCTTACCACACCAAGGACTCCGCCTGTTATACCATCTACATCAGAGCTTTCTTCTCCACTTGAGTCTAGGATTGCCATATCCATTTCTGAGTTCAAAGGCCTATGTCACACTTTGCAGGCATTGACCACTTCTCAAAGCATCCTCACTCAGCAGATGATAGCTCTTCGTGCCCATCAGGAGCAGATTATCGCCACCTAGACTTAGCATACTACCATCCTTAGGTAGATACAGCACCACTTGGGTATTCTATCGACTCCTGAGCAAGCCATTTCTATCCCATCAGATCCTACAGATCCATCACAGGCCCCTCCTCTCGCAGAGAAGACTATGCTCCTTGAGGAGTCGACAACAAGAGAGACAGAGGCATCCATCCCGAGCATTCTAACCTCGACAGTCGAGCCATCATCTCCACATGATCCTCCCACCACTATTTGATCATTTGCATAGTTCCCTCTTTGTATTTCCTTACTATAGTAGAACTTGTAATCCCATGCTTTTGATGTTTTATATATTGGGATTGGTTGTATTACTTGTTTTACTTTATAGTGTACTTTCATGAAGTAATACAAATCTATCATTTTTTGAGCACTCTTGGCATTATTTTATTTTAATTCCTCTACTCATATCTTTTATTGTTTTTGAAACATGTGGTTTCTCCTAATCTACTCGAACTTCATATCACTCAGGAGGTACCACTTCCTCCCTGTTTTTTCAGTCGCTCATGCCATATTGAGGACAATGTTCAGCTTGGTTGGGGTGAGAGTTGAGGAAGGAAGTTTTGTTATTAATGCTAAGTTATTTTGGTAATTTAGTTGCTTTTTGCTTAATTTTAAAATTTTTTAACTTTTTATTCTACTTTCCATGGTTATTACAAAAAAAAATTCTCAAAATGAAATGAGAGAAATTGAATTTTTGTCTTTTTACTTGACTTAGAGTTTGTATTATGCTTACTAAAGTTGATGAATTGTTGAAACTTCTATTGAATTCAACCTTAGTTCTTCCACTTTAAGCTATTCACACACTGTGCACAATAGGTTCCGATTATAAGATGAAAAACTATTCCCCTCTTGACTTAGGAAAATTTAGACTTGGTACCTTTGACCTCACTTTAATAGTGTTGGGACACCTTATAAAAGGCCAATGAGCCTTTGAAAAAAAGAAAGAAAGAAAAAATGTTTTACTTGCCTTGAAACCCGAGCAAGGTCTGAGGGGTATATGGTGAAAATCTTTAAAACCTGGTGCCCTAAGCCTTCATTGGTTGGGAGTCACCGACCTCAATGCTCGTTACAAGGGTGAATAGGTGGAGTTTAACATGTTGTAGGTGCTTGGGTATTAAATTCATTCTCAAAAGTCCGGGGTAAAATCCGAGGAGTTAGTAGTTGAAAGATCCTTAAAGCTTGATGCCCTAAACCTTAATTGGTTGGGAGTCATCGATGGACCCCCGTTACATGGACAATTTAGAAAAGAATACCTTTAAGCCTTGTACTCCTACAATGAAAAAAAAATTGTGAAAAAAAAGGGTGCGTTCTTAGCCTATTAAATTTTGTCAATTTGCTAAGTATTGAAAAATAGCTAGGTTGGGGGAAGAGATTAGTTCAGCATACTATATTCAGGAAGCTATCAAGTAACACTTAGATTTTTATGGAAAAGTAAGGTTTGGTCCTTTTGAAGTGGAAATGATTTTAAAGCTTCAATTTGCATAATGTCTTCTCTTTATGAATTGTGATTAGGCAAAGTATTTGATAACTCTTATTGAAATTTGAGTTTTATATCTTTAATGTTCCATGTGAGAGTTTGATCATCATGCCACTTAAAAGTTTTTGAAGTGATCAACATGATTTTGTAAAGTATATTACTGTTTATTTTACTTTTTCTCTCCTTCATTGCTAAGGGACTAGCAATATGTCGGTTGGGGGGAGTGATTACTACTCAAAAAGTGTTATTTTTTAGCTTGTAATTAACTCTTTTAAACACTTTTGAGTAGTAGTTATTACCTTTTAACTCAAGTAGCATATTAAGTACCTTTGCAATCATTTCTAATCAAAATTGTGTAAGTTTTGGTGTTTTTGATAGTATTTTGATCACCAAAGCAATCCAAGATTGAGGAGAGTTCTATGGAATCCATGGCAAAGAAATTGGAAGCACATTTTTATGAAGAACCTAAGCTTTGAAGCTTTATAATCCTTTGTCATAGCAAATCATGAATGCAAGGAGGGAAAGCAAAGAGAGAAATCTAACATGAAGAATTCAAGAGGATAGCAATTGTTGGACACTTTTGGAGTATTTTCTGGAGTCTATTTCATGCATACTATATGTCGTTTCAAATCTTGGGAAGTCAGCAATCCAATGCTTCAAATGGTATGTGAATCGGAGTTGAAATAAAGAAGTTATAGCCATTGGAAGCCAATCACACCAAGCTGAAGGCCAATTTCGCAGGCTACGAAATCAGCCTTTGGCTACGAAATCACAAGAGGATGGCTGCGAAATGGAGACCTTCATCTTGCGAAATTTCACAGCCCATCTTGCATGCCTGCGAAATCCTCCTGAGTGCTTCCAGATATTTGCGACCGACACTTTTAGATTTTTTCTTCAGATATTTGATGTTTAAATCCCCATTTTCTCCTTGTAATCCACCAATCATAGGATTCCTTAGTTAATAAGCAAGAACAAAGGGTGAATAACCTGATATATGTATTGTTTGTAATTTTCATTACAGGGAGATCTTGGGAGCTTGTTCTCAGAGACAATTTTTGTATAGTTTTGAAGGAAGTAAAATACAGAGCTTTGCTCTGCCTTACCTACTCGTTTTGATTGTATTTTTCTTACTAGCCAAACAAGCTCTGAGGATGTTTCCTCATAGAATGAGTTGCTAGACTTTTTGTCTCTTGGAGCTAAGGTAGCTGGGTAAGGTGTCGAGGGCAAGAACTGGTAGTTTTGTTGTTTTAGCTGTTAATGAAGAGAAAGTGTGACCCGTTAATGGTTTCTATGTTTTTAGTTAACTTAAAACACCTTTAAATCACCTAGGCCAACACTTGATAAGGCAAGTGATCTCTGTCCATTAAGATGCACTAGTTTATCTCTTGCGAGCCTTTGGGAAGTGAAGGTAGGATTTTCTAGAATTGCCAACACTTGGTAAGCTTTTGGACTCTAAGGAGACATCCATTAGTTATCTCTTGCGAGCTTGAGAAGGGAAATCCAAGGTTAAGGATCACCTTGAATGGCAAATGCAAAGTGAGAGGTACGAGCCATTGCAAGGTGAATCAGTGAGAGGGAGTTAGTGATGAAATCCATAAAGGGGAAGCATCTGTACCATACCGATTACAGAATTAACTATATGTTAATTCTCTAATGTGAGGAAAAGATTCAAGTGACCGGAACTCTGTTTTTGCATGAGGAGCCTGACCCTAGTGAACCTAAAACTCCAAGAAACACTTTTCTTTATAAGTAATTCCCAATACTTTCTTTTTAGTTAGCTTAAAGCCAATCCTTTTTCAACTAAAGTTTATGTTTTCTTTTGAAGCTAACCTTGAAATGAAAAACCATCAATTCAATTTTGAATTAATGTCAATAGTAAGTTGAAAACCCTTCCCAGTGAACGATCCTAGAGCCACTATGCTATATTAGCTGAGGCTATCCTAGTGCATGGTGATATAGGTTATAAATTTTGTTGATTACTCCTTTCTGAGGACCAAACTCAAGGTACACCAGCTAGGCATGCAATCACCATGATAGTGCACTATTACTTGTTGCTAAGGTACGATCTCACTCCCATTTCGCTTATTTTTATGCATGATTCATTATATTATTTGATCATTTCACTGGTATCCATTGTTTTCCTTATCAATTGCCACACTTGCTTCCCCTTATTTAGTAGAGTCCCATTTTTAGGGACTTAGAGGAGTGTTATGGCTCACCATCGTACCTTTCCAATAGGTAACCTGACCCCTGGACCCGACTTTGGTTTTTCATAGACTGTCTTTTCCAAATAAGGAGTCACACTTAGGTTTTCTTTCTTATTTTTTTTTCCCTTAAAATAAATAAAACAAAAATAAGTAGCAACTCCAAGTCTTTCTAAAAAAAAAAAAAAAAAATCAAAATTTCACCAAATAAATAAAAAAGTGAGTTTCACCATCGAGTGGGAACACATTAAGCAAAATACAGGATCCAAAAAATGGCAACTCTATTGGGGAGTTTTAGAGGGTCAAACTTGAACTTAAGATGAAACAAATGTGGCGTTTGATTAGCTGGATGATGGATACCTTCCCTTTGTGCTTCTCTATGCTTGAGTGATTGATTCATGACCAGTCGGTGTATCAGCTGATTTATGTCCAGCTAGTGCTCCTTGGCTGAGGGAGTAATCAACAAAATTTATAACCTATTACACCATGAACTAGGGTAGCAAAGACAAAGCTACTATAGCATAGTGGCTCTAGGATCGTTCACTGGGAAGGGTTTTCAATTCATAAATGATACCAATTCAAAGCCAAATTGGTGCCTTTTCATTTCAAGGTTAGCTTCAAAAGAAAACATAAACTTTGATTGAAAAAGGTTTGGTGTAATCTAACGGCAAAGAAAGTAATAGAAATTACTTATAAAGAAAAGTATTCCTTGGAGGTTTAAGTTCACAAGGTAGGTTCCTCGTGCAAAAAATAGAACTCAGGTCATTTGGTTCATTTCCTCCCTTTAGAGAATTAACATATAGTCAATTCTCTAACCGTTGCTGTACAGATGCTTCCCCTTAATGGGTTCAAACATTAAATCCCTCTCACTGATGCACCTCGCAATGGTTCGTGCCTCTCACCTAGCATTTGCCATTCAAGGTGATCCTTAACCTTGGATTACCCGTCAAAAGCTCGCAAGAGATAACTAATGGATGTCTTCGTGGAGTCCAAAAGCTTACCAAGTGTTGGCTATTCTAGAAAATCCTACCTTCAAACCACCTCCCAAAGGCTCACAAGAGATAAACTAGTGCATCTCAATGGAAGGAGATCACTTGCCTTATCAAGTGTTGGCCCAGGTGATTTAAAGGCGTTTTAAGTTAACTAAAAAGATAGAAATCATTAACGAGTCACACTTTCTCTTCATTAATGGCTAAAACCACAAAGCTACTAATTCTTGCATTTGGAACCTTTCCTGACAACCTTAACTCCAAGGAACTAAAATTCTAGCCACTCATCCTCTGAAGAAACTTCCTCAGAGCTTGTTTGGCTAGAAATAAAAAGAACGAGAAAACACAAATATATTTGTATGAAAAACAGAGCAAGTGCTCTGTGTATATATTACTTATTCAAAGGGTTGTCTCCAAGAACAAGCTCTTCCAGCTCTCTTTTTCGAAAATATTACAAACTATATATATAGGTTTATTTACCCTTTGTTCTAACTTAAAGATTAAGGAATCCTATGATAGGTGGGTTACAAGGAGACTTTGGGAATTTAGACATCAAATATCTAAAGCAAAATATCCTAGAAGATCTCAAAATGTCGGTCGCAAATATCAGGAAGCTTAAGGAGAACACTGCAACTGTGCAACATTCTGCCTTCAGCTTGGAGTGATCCGGGTAAACGCCATGGAGGATCCGGACATGGCTGATCGAGGAAGTTGAAACGCCTCCTTTCCCATCCGGATCCTGAATTCCGGATGTCATTCGGGGGTGGATGCGGCGCCGGATGTAAGTGGGGGTAGCCGGATTCCAGATGTGATACATCCGGATGGAAATGGCGGCAGCCGGATGGATTTTCTACCCAGATGGAAATCCTACTCGGATGGATTTTCTACCCAGATGGAAATCCTACCCGGATGGCATTTCTACCCGGATGGAATTCCTACCCGGATGGAAATGAGCTGGATGTAGTTGTCTTGCGAAGGCCATATCTTCCTCATTTCAGCTCCAATTCGTACACCGTTTAAAGCGTTAGATTCTTGACTTCCTAATCTTTGAAATGGTATATATAATGTAGAAAATAGACTTCGGAAAGTGCTCCAAAAGTGTGAAAGAAGACTGCAGCTGCTGTCCTCTATTTTCTTCACTCTGATTTTTCCTCTCTCCATTGTTCTTTCCTTGCATACTTTGAACGACTTTGGCAAAGGGCTATGGAGCTCCAAAGCTTGGTTATTCATGAATTTGAGCTTCCAAAAGCTTTGCCATGAACTATATACAGCTCTCCCTCATTCTTGGATTGCTTTGGTGTAGCTAAAAGCTATCAAAAACACCAAAACTTAACACAATTTGATTAGAAACGATTGCAAGGGTCCTTAACATGTCAATTGAGTTAAAAGGTAATAATTACTACTCAAGAGTGTTTAAAAGAGTTAATTACAAGCTACAAAATAACACTTTTTGAGTAGTAATCAGTGATCATAGCACATTGAGGATTTTGACGTGATTATTTTCCATGCTTGATCGCTATATCCATTTGAGACATTGGCATGGTGATGATATTGATTGATTTGCTTGCTTGTCTTAGCATATTGATTTTGCTCTAGCCATGATTATCTTGCTCACTTTGACATGTATGTCCACTTTGCTATATCGCTTATTTGTCTTAGTGTTGATTATCTTGCTTGTATATTATCTTGATCATATTTGAGCATGCTATCCTTGTTGCTATTAATTTCGATTATCATATTTCTTGCTTAGGTTGTGTGTAGATTTGGATGATATACATGTGCTTTGCATGACTGTTTGTTGCATGACTTATCTTCTTCCATGTGATTGCATGAGTTGCTTGTCTATGTGGGACACACACCTATCCCCTTATCTCCAAGTCCCTAGTCTTGATTAACCTTGTTTTCCTTGATATCGTATTTAATATGAGACTTGTTACTTTGTTTATTCTTCGACCGAGCTAGTGGTTAGGAGTAGGGCTTAGCGATGGGCTATATTGATGTTTGAGAGCATTCTAGAAGAGGCCGACACATTGATGCTGATTGGAGTTCGATCTTTGAAGACTTGTATAGCCTAGAGCTAGGTTTCATGAATATTTGTGTGACTAGTGTGTTTCTTTTTCTGCTTTAGCTTCATAGGTTTTTCGAATGCACTCACACCACTCACCGTGCACTTTAGTTTACTACTAAGTGTAGAGAGTTACGAGAGCTCTCACTATAGGAAACCCCTCTAGGATGTCGAGGTAGTGCATGTGTGGAGGTGATGACCATCTTGCATGGAAATGCCTCGTCTCTTCAGAGGCGTGCAGAGGGTTGCATACCATTGGAGGGTATGATTGCTTATGTTAGGGATCCTTTAAAGTCCACCTCTCTTCTTTTTAGAGCTACCTTGACCTTGTAGGTTGAGCCTTAGATCATTCGATCAAGATTTCCTCTCCTACACGTGGGTGCATCTGAGGGCCTTCAAAGCCTCTTTAGTTACAGTTTAGATCCAGTATCCCCTCTTTTGATCTCTAATAGAGAGTGCTCAGAGATCAATGCAAGCTTGAGTTTTAGTTGGACCACTCTTCTGCATTGTGTTGACTTTTTTCTTCTAGTTTAGTCTAGCATATCTTTTGTGCTTTTCTCACGTCGTGCCTTATCTCGTTTCCCCATGCTTTATAGGATTTGCTCTTCATCTTAGTTTGAGGTTGCCATCTTGAGTTAGAGTTGACGATAGGTTGGTTTACATCATTGATCAGACATATATGGATCTGCAAACCATCATAGTTGATTAGTTCACAAACACTATGGCTTCTATTCAGGAGGTCATAGATAATCTCAATCAGAAGCCTAACAGTCAGCAGGGTATACACCCATCCCCATCTCCCAGACCATCAGTGCCATAGGCCTCGCCTTTCATGATACATGGTTAGTATGAGGTTGCTCCACCCTTTATAGCATAGACCACAGTCTCTGAGGATGTACATGCTAGCATGGATCGTCTCAAGCAGTAGATCAGGCAGATCAGGATGTTAGATAGTTTAGTCGCTTGGGATGATTCTGATGGGATACCAATGGCTAGTTTACTAGTTGAGTTCAGGATGCTAGAGATAGATAGATATACCAGCATCGGTTGTCCTTGCATTCATCTCAGACTCTATAGCACCATTATGAGGGCCTCTGGATTGGACAAGACCTAGTTGATTGTTATATTCCCATTATCTTTGAGTGGCGCAACTCAGTGTTGGTATGCATCATTAGATTCCTATCACCGTAGGACTTAGGATGACTTAGCTCAGGAGTTTATACGACATGATAGCGAAATCCCGAGATAGAGTAGATCACCTAGCAGCTTTAAAGAGATTCTTTGAGAGGATCAGACAGTTCAAATTGAGACTGAATCACAAGAAGTGCACTTTTGGAATGACTTCTGGAAAAATGTTGGGATACATGGTCAATGAGAGAGGCATAGAGGTAGATCTAGATAAGATCAGAGCCATCCTTGACATACCTGCATTGAGGAGTGAGAGAGAGATAAGAGGTTTCTTGGGTAGACTTCAGTGCATCAGTAGATTCATTGCCGGATTGATAGATATCTGCGAGCCCATTTTTTTACTCTTGAGGAAGAGTCAACCTACCATTTGGGATGATCAGTGCTAGCACAGAGGATCAGGGAGTACTTGTTGTCGCCTCCAGTCTTTGTGCTTCCTACACCAAGATGTCCCTTACTTCTATACTTGTCAGTCTCGGACATAGCCTTGGGATGCATGTTAGCTCAACTCGATGATTCAGGAAAGAAGCGAGCTGTTTATTATTTGAGTAAAAGGATGCTTGATTATGAGATGAGATATGTCATGATTGAGCGTTTTTGCTTAACATTAGTTTGGGCTACTCAGAGATTAAGATATTACATGACAGAGTATTTAGTGCACTTGATATCTTGTCTAGATCCTCTGAGATATTTGTTTGACAAGCTTGCTTTGATTGGCCGGCTTATGAGATGGTTAGTACCTCTGACTGAGTTTGATATTCATTATGTCACTCAGAAGTCTATTAGAGGGAGCATTGTTGTAGATCACTTAGCCTCATTACCAGTTTTTGATGGTAGAGCTATTGATGATGACTTTCTAAATGAGGATATTGTTGCAGTGACTAGTTTGTCAGGTTGGCACATGTACTTTGATGGTGCGGCCAACCATTCTAGATACGGGATAGGTATTCTACTGATATCCCCTCATGGTGACCACATTCCAAACCTATTGATTGGTTACGTTGTTATCCTATTTGTTTTTCATCATAGACCACACCTGATTCGATCACACACGGTAGCTCAGTTTCATTTTGTACGTAGATCGCACATGTACGATCGGTCTAGTCGATTTCCTATTTGGTTTTCATCATAGATTGCACATGGTCAAATAGGTCGCGACATTTCAAATTGAGTTTTGGCATAGACCAAACCTATACAACAAGTCATATCATTGTCTTATTTGGTTTTCATCACAGATAGCACACAGTTTGATTGGTCAAGATAGCTTAGTTTCATTTTCTACGTAGACCCCATCTATACGATCAATTATGTAGCTATCCTATCTTGTTTTCATCACAGTCGACACCCGATCCAATCTGTCACAAAAACTTAATATCATTTTCGGTGTAGACTGCACCATTATGATCAACCATATTGTTTTCTTGTTGGTTTTTATCACAGACGGCACCTGATCCGATCAATCACAACAACTCAATTTTGTTTTCGGTGTAAACTACACCTGTCTGATTAGTCATATAATTGTTCTTTCTGGTTTTCCTCATAGAATGCACCACTTGGTTAGATAGGTCCTAAAAGTTAAGTTTCGATTTTGGCGTAGACCAGACCTATACGATAGGTCACATCATTGTCTTGTCTACTCTTCTTCATAGTCAACACCCGATCTGACCAATCACGAAAGTTCAATATTGTTTTCGATGTAGGTTGCACATGTACTTCGGTTTCGTTGTTGTCCTGTCTTGTTTTCGTCATAGGCAGTACCCGATTCGATCGATCATGATAATTCAATATCATTTTCGATGGAGAACACACCTATACAATTGGTCACGTCCTTATCCTATTTGGTTTTCATCACAAACCACACCCAGTCCAACTAGACACGATAGGTCAATATCATTTTCGGTGTAGACCACACTTATACCTTTGGCCATATCGTTGTCCTATATAGTTTATGCCACAGACTATAGCCAGTTTAGTTTATCATGATAACTTAATTTCCTTTTTAGCATAGTCCACACCTATATGATCAGTTATGTCATTGTCCCGTCTAGTTTTTGTCCTATACCTCACCTAATCCAATTGACCATGGCAACTTAATTTTATTTTCGACGTGGACTGCACCTGTGCATTCAATCACATCGTTGTCCTGTTTGGCTTTCGTCACAGACTGTACCTGGTCCAATTAATCATGACATATGAGTATTTTTTTTAGTGTAGAATGCACTTGCACGATCGATCATGTCTTTGTCCCATCTGGTTTTCATCACTGGCTGCACACTGGTCAAATAGGTCCCAATAATTCAGTTTTGGTTTTGGCATAGACCAGAGCTATATGGACAATCATGTTGTTGTTCTATCTGGTTTTCATCATAGACCATACCCTATTCGATCAATCATGATTGTTCAATATCATTTTTTGGTGTAGATCACACCTGTTCATTTAATCACGTCATTGTCTTGTATGGTTTTTGTCACTGACTACACCCGATCAATCGATCATGACTACTCAGTTTTGTTTTTGGCATAGACCGCATCCGTACATCAGTCAAGTCATTGTCATATCTAGTTTTTCTAACATACCGCACCCAATCAGATAAGTCCTGACAATTTAGTTTTGATTCGGCTTAAACCAAACCTGTAAGATCGCTCATGTCGTTGTCCTATCTGGTTTTCATCACACATCGTACCTAGTCCGATTAGTCATGGTAGATCAGTTTCGTTTTCGGGTATACCACATCTATACAATTAGTCACATAGTTTTCTATTTTGGTCTTCGGCACAATCGACACCTGATCCAATCAGGCACGACAATTTATTATCATTTTTTACGGAGACTGCATGCACCTATACGATCGGTCATGTCATTGTCCTGTTTGGTTTTCATCATAGACTGCACTCGATTAGATAGGTCCCAATAGTTTAGTTCTGGTTTCAGCGTAGACTAGACCTATACTATCGGTCACATCATTGTCCTGTTCGGTATAGGTCTATGACATGATCGAAACTGAATTGTCGAGACCTATTTGATTGGGTGCAGTCTGTGATGAAAATCAGATAGGACAATGATGTGACCTATAGTATAGGTGTGGTCAATGTAAAAAATGAAACTAAGTTATCATGATTGATTGAATCGAGTGCCATCTATCATGAAAACCAGACAGGACAACGATGTGACCAATAGTATAGGTGTCGTCTTCACCAAAAATGATGTTGAATTATTATGACGGATCAAATCGAGTGCTGATTGTGTTGAAAACCAGACATGACAATGACGTGACCGATCGTATAGGTCCGATCTACGCCGAAACTAAAACTAAATTGTTAAAACCTATCTGATCAAGTGTAGTCTGTGATGAAAATCAGATAGGAGAATGATGTGACCCATCGTACAAGAGCAATTTACACCGAAAACAAAACTGAGTTATCTTGACCAATCAGACCGGGTGTTATTTGTGACGAACACCAAATAAGAAAACTACGTGATTGATTGTGCAAATGTTGACTATACCAAAAATGAAACTAAAATGCCTTGACCAATCAAACCAGGTCAAGTCTGTGATGAAAACCAGATAGGACAACAACATGATTAATCGTACAGGTGTGGTCTACTCTAAAAACAATACTGAATTATTGTGACCGATCGGATTGAGTGCCAACTATGACGAACACCAAATAAGAAAACTACGTGACTAATTGTGCAAATGCAGACTACACCAAAAATGAAATCGAGATGCCTTGACCGATCAAACCAGGTCTGGTCTATGATGAAAACCAGATAAGACAATGACGTGACCAATTAGACCAGGTGCGGTTTGTGATGAAAACTAGACATGACAATGACCTAACTAATCGTAGAGGTGCGGTTTGTGATGAAAACTAGACATGACAATGACCTAACTAATCGTAGAGGTGCGGTTTCCATTGAAAATAAAATTGAGCTTTTGTGATCAATCGGATTGGGTATAGTCTGTGATTAAAACCAGATAGGAGAACGATGTGATCGATCGTATAGGTGCGGTCTACATAAAAAATGAAATTGAGTTATCATGACCGATTGGACTATGTGCAGTTTGTGATGAAAACCAGACAGGACAACAACGTAACCGATTGTAAAGGTGCAGTCTACTTTGAAAATGAAATTGAGCTTCAATGATCTATTGAACTGGGTGTAGTCTATGATTAAAACCAGACAGAACAATGACATGATCGACCATCTAAGTGCGGTCTACGCCGAAAATGAAAATGAGCTAACATAACCGATCAAACCGTGAGTGGATTGTGATGAAAACTAGATAGAACAATGACCTAATTGATCGTAGAGGTGTTGTCTACATTGAAAATGAACTGAGCTTTCGTGATCAATCGGACTACGTGCGATCTATGATTAAAACTAAACAGGACAATGACATGAGCAATCATACAAGTGCGATCTACACTGAAAAAGAAACTGAGTTGTCGTGACCGATCGGACCGAGTGCAGTTTGTGATGAAAACCAATTAGGAATACAATGTGACTAATAATAGAGCTCTAGTTTACGTCGAAAATGAAACTTAGCTACCGTGACTAATTGGATTAGGTACATGTTGGGATAGAGCCCTTAAAAGCATAACATGATGTAATAAATTCAGAATTTGTTATTTATTTAATGATGTTCCAGTTTCACTTTTATCTATCCTTATTCCATGTATTATACATTATAAGCATTCTTGTTTGCATCTTTTGCATTGTACGTGACTTAGGTGCATTAAGACTTGCATAGAAGATCTAAATCATGGGTTCCTTACAATTAGATGACTTGTTCACAACCGGTTCATGGGTCTAAGTAACCCATTAGAGGTTGTAGTGCACCACCTCCTAATTGGAGGGATGGTTGGTCTTTGCTATCAGGATGGTTTTCCCATGGTGAGTGCACTAGTGTATATGGTTACACATTGGATAAGACCTACGGTCAGTCATGATTGAAGGTTGTCAACTAGTCATGACCTCACCAAGCTATTTCATTGTGTTATCTCAACCTTGAGAGAATATTGAGCTTCTGCTAAAGCTAGCAGTGGCTTTGACCTACGGGTGAGATTGTAAGCTAATCATGTATTCCCTATGGATTAGGTTATTATTGATGGAAGTCGGTAGCAATAGGTATTCTCAATAGAGGCACCATGATATCTCATGGGATTGAGACAGTGTGTCCTCTTGGGTGATCCTAAGGAGGTGCATTCATGGAAACTATAGCCATGGTAGTTCCTTAAGTGGAACTTGACATAGGCTCTTTAAGAACTAAGACATGTCAGTTGAATACACAATAAGAGGATCCATAACTCAAGGATAGTAGATGTAGTCTTGAAAGACTTATAGCTTTCACCTTATTAGACTATGGACACCAGTTCATGGGAAGACTGAATACAATGGATAGTAGGTCACGAACCTGAGCACGTAGTGTCTCGTTGTTATTTACATAGGATATTGGAGTTCAGTTGATTCTCTATAGTGGGATGTTGAATCAACTTCAAAATTGGATTCTAAGAGAGCTAGTACTTCTATGGGTCCTAGTGGTCCCCGCTCTGAGCTCATATACCTTGTTAGCATGGATTATGAGGGTTAGATTAGCTCTAGGTTCACTTTTATGCAAAAGGCATTTTGGTAATTATGAAATATTACATAGAGGTAAGTGAATAAGGTCTTTGGATTGGGCTAATTGATTAATTAGTAGGCCTTATTGGGTTAATTAATCAATTAGAACCCATTTTGGGCTAGATTAAGTGACCTAAACCCATGTGGGCTCATGTCACTTAAGCTCAATTAGGAACCTTATAAATACCCTCTAGGGATTAGGGTTTCTATAACTTTTGTCTTCCACCATTCAGAGAGAAAGAGAGTCATAGCCTCCACACTCCTTTCTTCCCACTCGGAAGTGTGCCAAGAACAAGGTTGAGTCATCGGGCGGAAGATCTAGGAGACTTCTAACAACTTCAAGATTGTTTTCAACACTTGGATTTTAAGGTTTGGGAATATCCAAACCTAAAGGTGAGTACTTCAACCCTAAAATATTAATTTTCAAAAAATTGGTATTGCTTTTGTTGCTTAGATCTAAGGTGTCAACAATACAGATTGTGACGAAAACCATTTGAACAACAATGTGATCAATCATATAGGTGTGGTCTATGCTAAAAATGAAACTCTTAGTTGCTATGATCGATCGGACCGGGTGCAATATGAGAAAAACCATATAAGACAATGATGTGATTGATCGTATAGGTCTAGTTTATGATAAAAACAATAATGAACTATCATGATCAATCGGATCGGGTGCCAACTGTGATAAAAACCAGATAAGACAACTATGAGACTGATCATATAGATACAGTATACATCGAAAATGAAACTGAGATGTCCCAACCGATTGAACTGGGTACGGTCTACGAGGAAAACTAGACAAGACATGGACATGACCAATTATACAAGTTCAGTTTATGCCGAGAATGAAATTGAGTTGTCCTAACCGATTGAACCTAGTGCGGTCTTTGACGAAAACCAGATAGGACAATGACATGACCAATTGGTTGGGTACGGTCTACATCGAAATCAAAAATGATTTATCATGATCGATCAAACGGGTGAGGTCTATGATTAAAACTAGATGGGACAACAACATGACTGGTCGTATGGGTTTGCTCTATGCCAGAAAAGAAATTGTGCTTCCATGATCAATCAAACTAGGCACGGTCTATGACAAAAACCAGATTGGAAAATGACGTGATTGATCGTATAGCTATGGTCTACAAGGAAAATGAAGTTGAGTTGTTATGACTAATCGAGATCAGATGTAGTTTGTGACGAAAACCAGACATGACAACGACCTAATCAATCGTGGAGGTGTGGTCAATACAGAAAATGAAACTGAGCTTTCGTGATCAATTGGATTGCATACGATCTATGATTAAAACCAAACAGGGCAATGACATGATCGATCATACAAGTGTTGTCTATGCGAAAAACAAAATCGAGTTGTCGTGACAGATCAAACTAAAAGCACATTGTGATGAAAACCAGATAGCACAACTAACTAAGTGATCATAGAGGTGTGGTCTATGCTAAAAATGAAACTGAGCTTTCGTGATTGATTGAACTGGGTGTAGTTTGTGATTAACACCAGATAGGACAATGATGTGATCGATTATATAGTTGTAGTCTATGCTAAAAACAAAACTGAGTTGTTACGATCGATGGACTGAGTGTGGTTTGTGACAAAAACCAAACATGAATGATAGTAAAGGTTTGGTCTACGCTCAAAGTGAAACTTACTTGTTACGACTGATTAGACCGAGTATGATCTGTGAAAAAAACTAGACAGGATAACAATGTGGCTGAACGTACAAGTGCAGTGTACACTAAAAACGAAACTTAGTTATGGTGATCAATCATACTGAATGCTATCTATGATGAAAACTAAACAGGACAACAACCTAATTGATCATAGAGGTGTGGTCTACCTAAAAAATGAAACTGAGTTATCGTGACCAATCAGATTGGGTGCAGTTTGTGAAGAAACCAGATAGTACATCAACAAGACCAATAGTATTAGTTTGGTCTACACCAAAAATGAAATAGAGTTATCATGACCGATTGAACCAAATACGATCTGTGACGAAATCCAAATAGGACAACAACTTGACCAATCATAGAGGTGAGGTCTATGCTGAAAATGAGACTGAACTGTCGTGATCGATTAGATCGGGTGTGGTTTGTGATGAAAACAAAACAAGGCAAAGACTTAATCGATAGTAGAGGTGCGGTCTACGCTGAAAACGAAATTGAGCTTTCACAACCGATTGGATCGAGTGTGGTCTGTGATTAAAACTAAACAGGATAATGACATGACCGATCATACAACTGTGATCTGCCAAAAATGAAACTAGGTTGTCACAACCGATCGGATCAAGTACGATCTATGATTAAAAATGGATAGGACATTGACGTGATCGATCATACAAGCGTGGTCTACGTTGAAAATGAAATTAAGTTGTCATGATCGATTGAACTGGGTACGATTTGTGACAAAATCCAGAGAAGAGAACAACGTGATCAATAATATAGGTTTGGTTTATGTCGAAAATGAAACTTAGTTGTTGTAATTGATCATATTTGATTAAAAACCAGACATGACAACGATGTAACCAATCATACATGTGTTGTCTGCGTCGAAAACGAAATTGAGTTGTGGTGATCGATCAAACAGAGTGTCATTTGTGACGAAAACCAAACAGGACAACAACATTAAGACCAGGTGTGGTCTATGTCGAAATCAAAACTTAATTATCAGGACCTATCCAATTGGGTGTGGTCTGTGATGAAAACCAAACAGGACAATGACATGACTGATCGTACAGGTGCGGTCTACGCCAAAAATGAAACTAAGTAGTCATGATCAATCGAACCGGGTGCGGTTTGTGATTAAAACAAATGAGACAACGATGTGACTGATCATATAGGTTTGGTCCACACTGAAAAAGAAATTGAGTTGCCATGATTGATTGGATCAGGTATGATGTATGACGATAACCAGATTGGAAAATGATATGACCGATTGTATATGTGCGATCTACACCAAAAAGAAACCTTAGTTATCTTGACCAATCGGACCGGGTGCAATCTATGACGAAAATAAAAAAACAAGAATGACCTAACCAATCATAAAGGTGTGGTCTATGCTGAAAATGAAATTAAGCTTTCATGATCGATCAGATTGGGTGAGGTCTATGATTAAACAAAATAGGACAACGATGTGATTGGTAATACAAGTACGATCTATGCCAAAAATGAAATTAAGTTATCGTGGCCAATTGGACTAGGTGTGGTTTGTGAAAAAAGCTAGATAGGACAATGATGTGATCGATCGTAAAGGTGTGGTCTACACCGAAAATGAAAATGAGTTGTTGTGATCGATCAAATCGAGTGCGGTCTGTGACAAAAACCAAACAGGACAACAACCTGATCAATCGTAGAGGTGGTCTATGATGAAAACAAAATTGAGCTTTCGTGATTGATCAGACTGGGTGTGTTATATTATTAAAACCAGACAAGACAACAATGTAAACGATCACAAAGATATGATGTACATCGAAAATGATATTGAAGTTTTGTGACCGATCGAATCGGGTGCCAACTTGATGAAACCAAATAGGACAACTACATGACTGATCATACAAATGTGGTCTACGCTAAAAACAAAATTGAGTTGCTGTGACCAATTGAATCGGGTACGATATATGACCAAAACTAAATAGGATAACAACATGACTGATTGTATATGTTTGGTCTAGGCCAAAACAAAAATTAAACTATCGAGACCTATTTGACTGGGTGCGGTCAATGATGAAAAGTAGACAAGACAATGACGTGACCGATGGTACATGTGCAACCTACACCAAAAATGAAATTGAGTTGTTGTGACAGATCGGACTTGGTGCAGTCTGTGATGAAAACCAAACAAGATAATGACATGATCAACAATATATGTCTAGTTTATATTAAAACCAAAACTGAATTGTCAGGACTTATCTGACCGGGTGCAGTATGTGATGAAAACCAGACAGGAGAATAACTTGACCGATTGTAGAGGTGTGGTCTATGCTGAAAATAAAATTGAGATTTCATGATTGATTGGATTGGGTACAATTTGTGATTAAAACCAAAGAGGACAACGAGATGATCGATCGTATTGGTTTGGTCTACGTCGAAGCTGAAACTGAACTGTCAAGACCTATCTAACCGAGTATGGTCTTTAATGAAAAAAGGATAGGATAACGATGTAACCAATCATACAAGTGAAATCTATGTTGAAAATGAAACTGGGTTATCGTGACCGATCAGACCGAGTGTCATTTGTGTCGAAAACTAGACATGACAATGACATAACCGATCGTATAGGTGCGGTCTACTCCGAACACGATACTGAACTATTGTGACCAATTGGATCAGGTGCCGACTGTGACGAAAACCATAGGACAACTACGTGATTGATCGTATAAATGCAATCTATCTTGAAAATGAAACTAAGTTGCCAAGACCAATCGGATTAGGTCCATTCTATGACGAAAACCAGACAGGACAACAATGTGACCAATTGTATAGGTATAGTCTACGTTGAAACCATAACTAAACTGTCGAGACCAATTGGGTCAAGTGCGATCTATGTTGAAAAACAAATAGGATAATGACTTGATTGATCGTGTAGGTGTGGTCTACACCAAAAATGAAATTGAGCTATTATGATCAATCGGATCGAGTACAGTCTATGATGAAAACCAGATAGGACAACGAAGTGATTGATCATATAGGTGCGGTCTACATTGAAAGCAAATCTTAGTTGTTGTCACCGATCAAACCGGGTATAGTCTGTATGAAAACTAGACAAGACAACGATGTGATCGAACATACAAATTCGGTCTATGCTGAAAATGATATTGAACTATTGTGACCGATCAGACTAGGTGTGGTTTATGACGAAAACTAGATAGGACAAGGACATGATCAATCATACAGGTGCGATCTACACTATAAACGAAACTGAGAAGTTGTGACCTATCAAAGTGGGTACGATCTGTGACAAAAACCTAACAAGATAATGTCATGACAGATTGTACAAATATGGTCTACGCCAAAAACAAAACTAAGCAACCATGTTTGATTGAACTGGGTATGGTCTATGACAAAAATAAGATCGAACAATGACGTGATCAATCGTATAGGTCTAGTTTACGCTAAAACTTAAATTGAACTATTAGGACCTACTGATCAGTGTGATATTTTTATGAAAACCAGATAGGACAATGACATGACCGATAATATAGGTGCATTATACTCTGAAAATGATACTAAACTATCGTGACTAATTGAATCGAGTGTAGTGTGTAATGAATACCAGACAAGACAACGACGTGACCATTCGTATAGGTGAGATCTACGCCAAGAATGATACTGAACTATCGTGATCGATCAGATTAGGTGCCGACTATGATGAAAACAAGATAGGATAACTACGTGATTGATTGTACAGATGCGGTCTATGCCAAAAATGAAATTGAACTGCCATGATTAATAGGACCAGGTTTGGTCTATGATGAAAACCTGATAGGACAACGACGTGACTGATTGTATAGATTTGGTCTACGATGAAAATGAAAATAAACTATCTTGGCTTATCTAACCGAGTGTGGTCTATGATGAAAACCAAATAAGACAATGACTTAACCGATTGTGCAGGTGCATTCTAAACCGAAAACAATATTGAACTGTCATGATTGATCAGACCGGGTGCAGTCTCTAACAAAAACCAAACAGAACAATGACGTGACCAATCATACAGGTGTGGTCTACGTTTTCACGATACTAAACTGTCGTGATCGATTGGATCAGGTGCCAACTATGATGAAAACTAGCTAGGACAACTACGTGATTGATCATACAAAAGCAGTCTACGTAAAAAATGAAACCTAGTTATCGTGATTGATCGAATCGGGTCCAATTTGTGACAAAAACCAAATAGGACAACGATGTGATAAATAATATAGGTTTGGTATACGCCGAAACCAAAACTCAATTGTCAGGACCAATCTTACCGAGTGCAATTAATCCAGATAAGATAATAGCATGAAAAATATTACAGGTGCGATCTACACTAAAAATGATACTTAACTATCGTGACCGCTTGGATCTGTAATGACTTTGACGATAACCAAATAGGGCAACTACATGACCAATTGTACAGATGCGGTTTACACCGAAAACTAAATTGAGCCACTATAACCGATCGGACTAGATGTCATATGTGACAAAAACCAAACAAGATAATGATGTTATCAATCATACAACTACAGCTTATGACAAAAATGATATTGAACTATCATGATCGATCGCATCAAGTGGTGACTATGATGAAAACCAGATAGGACAACTATGTGACTAATTTTACGAATGTGATCTATGCCGAAAACTAAATTGAGTTGCCATAACTGATCGAACAGGGTCTGGTCTATGATGAAAACTTGAGAGGACTACAACATGACCAATCATATAGATTTCGTCTACGCCGAAACTGAAAATCAACCATCAAAACCTATCTGACTAGGTGCGGTCTTGGATGAAAATAAGACAAGACAATAATGTGGTCAATCATACCTGTGTTTATTTGTTTACTAACTTGTTCTTGGCTCAAAAGCTCTCTTTCTTTCTTTGGTTCTTTAAGCCTCCACTTGTATATTCCTTAGTGCACTCTTATTATTCATCCTAGCATTTGAGTTGTATTTTAGCCCTTGTTGAGCTAGATTAAGATATTTAAATTTGTGATTTGTGTCTTAGAAGCTTCAAGTGAATAGAGACTTGAAGAGATTGCGTAAGAGCCCATTAGATCAAAAATCCAATTGCAAAGGTACTAGAAGCTTCAAGTATAATGGAACCCTCACTCGATTAGGAGCTTGAGGAGAGTGGACGTAAGCAAGGAGTGTCGAACCACTATAAAATCTAAGTTTGCTCTCTTTATATTTTTCCTTCTTTTGCATGAATTTATTGCATTTGAAAAAGATTTTTTAAAGCCCAATTCACCTCCCCCCCCCACTCTTGGGTGTTTTCCATTTTAAGATTAGCCTTTATTTTCTCAATTGGTATCAGAGCTAGGCCTCTTGTTTAAGACTTAATCGTCTAAGAGGAAATGGCTAATCCATCAAGCTCGTCTCACATTGAAATTTTTGCAATCCAATAGACCTTCATTTTTTATGGGAACCGGTTATCCCTATTAGAAAACTAAAATGACTTGGTTTTAACAATCAATTGACTTAGATTTATGGGATGTCATTGAAGATGGCCTAACTTTTCCTTCAAAACTAGTTGATGGAGTCATGGTTCCAAAACCCAAACAAGAATGGGATAAGCACGAGAGAAGAAATTTCCAATTAAATGCTAAGGTTGTTTATACTCTGCAATGTGATATGGATAGAAATGAATATAATAGAATTTGTCAATGAAAATCCGCTAAAGAAATTTTGAGATTACTTGAAGCAACCCATGAAGGAACAAATCAAGTTAAAGAGTCAAAAATCAATTTACTTAATCATAGTTATGAGAAGAGAATGAAGTGGATCCCAAGGAAGAAAGATCACCATTAGCACTACCCCTCTTCAACAAGTGCAAGGTGAATCAAGCCAAGACCATTCTAAAGAAGGGAAGTTTGTCATTAATCACCCACAAGTTCAAATCATAGGTAATCCATCTAGTGGGGTAAAAACTAGATCCTCTCTTAGAAACATTTGCAATAATCTAGCTTTTATCTCTCAAATTGAACCTTAAAATATAAATGATGCTTTAGATGATGAAAATTGGATGATTTCTATACAAGAAGAGTTAAATCAATTTGAAAGAAGTGAAGTATGAGAATTAGTACCAAGACCTTTAAATCAAAGTGCTATTGGAACTAGATTGGTATTTGGAAATAAAATGGATGAAAATGGCATAATTGTTAGAAACAAAGCATGGTTAGTAGCCTAAGGTTTTAATCAAGAAGAAGAGATAGATTATGAATAAACCTTTGCTCCCGTAGCTAGGTTGGAAGCCATTAGGATGCTACTTATCTTTGCATGTTTTAAAGACTTTGTTTTATATCAAATGGATGTGAAAAGTGAATTTTTGAATGACTTTATAAATCAAGAGGTGTATGTTGAACAACCACCCAACTTTGAAAGTTTTAATTTTCTAACCATGTTTTTAAGCTTAAAAAGGTACTTGATGGTTTGAAACAAAGACCTAGAGCATGGTATGAAAGATTGATCAAATTTCTCTTAGAAAATGGTTTTAAAATGGGTAAAATTGACACAACTCTTTGTTGGGATTGAGCCCCAAAAAGCAACACATGATGTAACAAAGTTAGACTTAACTATCCTCTTGTCATTCCCTTGGTATATTGACATTGATTTGAGTATTTGACCCATTTCTCTTACATTGTACATGACTTTGGTGCATTGGAGTTGCAAAGAAGATACAAGTCATGGGCTCCCTGTAAGTAGATAAGTTGACCACAGTTGGTTCATGGATTGGGCAATCCAGTTGAGACTATAGTGCACTAGCTCCTAATTGAAGGGATAACTTGTCTTGGCCGTCAAGATGGGTTTCCTATGGTGAGTGTACTAGTGTATATGATGCACACTAGACATGACCTATGGTGAATCATGATGCAAGGCTATCAATTGTCATGATTCACCAAGCTACTATACTGCATGGACTCTTAACCTTGAGGAGAGGATATTGAGCCCGTGCCACAATCAACAAGAGGCTTTGACCTATGGGTGAGACCTTAAAGTGATTGTATATCCCTATGGATTGGGTCATTGTTGATGGAGCTTGGTGGCAATAGGTATTCTCAATAGAGGCACCATGACATCTCATGTGATTGAGACAATGTGTCCCCTTAGGTGATCCAAAGGACATGGATCATGAAATATGTGGACACAGTAATTCCTTTAGTGGAATTTGACATATGCTCCTCGGAGTTAGAGTATGTCAGTTGATCACATAATAAGTAGGATATGTAACTCAAGGATTGGAGAGGTAATCTTGATAGGTGATAGTACTACCTTGTTAGATTATAGACACTATTTCATGGGGAGTCTACATGTAGTGGATAGTAGGTCATGAACCTGAGCACTTGGTGTCTCATTATAATTTACATATGGTACCAGAGTGTAGTTAACTCTCTATAGTGGGATGTTGAGTCAATTTCAAAATTTGATTCTGAGGGAGCCAATACTCTTATGGGTTCTAGTGGTCTCCACTTCGAGCTCATATTCCTTGATGGCACGGTTTATGAGAGTTGGATGGGTTTTTCGTTCACTTTTGTGCATAAGGGTGTTTTGGTAATTACGTAAGGCTACATAGGGATAAGTGAGTGGCATATGTGAACTTGGCTAATTGATTAATTAGGGCCTTGTATGGTTAATTAATCAATTAGCAACCTTTTTGGGCTAGATTAAGTGACCCAAACCTATGGTAGGCTTAAGTCACTTAAGCCTAGTAAGCCTATAAATACCCTTTTAAGGGTTAAGGTTTCATGGTCTTGCCATTCTCTTCTTCAGTCTAGAGAGAAAACCCTAGTTGTCACCCTTAAGATCTCCACTATCTCAATGCTTAAACATAAGGAAGACTCATCAGGCGGAAGATCATAGTGTTTACAAGATCTACTATGATGGGAGAGTTCAACTTTTTTCTTAGACTTCAAATCAAGCAACTAAAGAAAGGAATCTTCATCAATCAAGCAAAGTTTGTTAGAGATCTTCTCAAAAGGTTCAATATGGAGGAAGCCAAGAAAATGAAGACTCCAATGAGCTCATCTATCAAGCTTAATAAGGATGAGAAAGGTAAACCCATTGACTTTACTATGTATAGAGGCATAATAGGTTCTTTGCTATACTTGACTGCTAGTAGACCAGATATTATGTATAGTGTATACTTGTGTGCTAGATTTCACTCTTATCCTAAAGAATCTCACTTAAGTGCCATAAAAAGAATCCTTAAATATTTGAAAGGAACAATGGACATAGGCTTATGGTATTGTAAGAGTGATAACTTTGAATTAATTGGTTTTTCAAATGTCGATTTTGTTGGTTGTAAGGTTGAAAGAAAAAGCACTAGTGGCACATGTCATTTCTTACAAAGCCCACTTGTTTCATGGCATAGTAAGAAGAAAAATTCAGTAGCTTTGTCAACAGCGAAATTTGAATACATAGGAGTTGGTTTATGTTGTGCACAAATTCTTTCGATGAAACAAACAATTAGTGATTTTGGTTTATCTTTTGAGCATGTTCCTATAAAATGTGATAATACTAGTGTCATAAGTATATCAAAAAATCACATGCAACACTCTAGGACTAAGCATATAGAGATTAGACATCATTTTATTAGAGATCATGCACAAAAGGGTGACATAACACTTGAATTTGTAAGCATTAAATATCAATTTGCCGATATCTTTACAAAACCTGTAATCGAAGAATAATTTGTTGATATTAGAAGACAATTAGGGGTGATTTATTTATGATCAAATTCTTGCTTATGCTTGCTTAATGTTTATGCCTTTTGATTACATGAATTTCATGTCATATGCATCATATAGAACATCATATAGACATATGCTTATAAAATGGTCAATTTTTTACCAAAAATAAAAATTCTATGGCATTGAGCATAAAAAATTGGGGAATTTAACTAAAAAAAAAGGCAAGGGGAGGATCAAGAAATGAAAAAGTGCACAAAAATGGAAAGTTAAAGATTTTTTATGTCATTAACCAGACAGTCGACCGGTTCGTCGAGGCCAAGAATTTTTAGAGCCTCTCGCACTTCATTTTTTGCACTTTTCTCCTCCATTCTTTAAGGGGTTTTATCGATTTTGGCTTCTGGAGACTATTTTTGGTGCGTTTCAAACCTATTGACCTAATTTTAGGAGAGATCTAAGTTTGGCAATTAGGGTTTCGATTTTGGGTAGTTTTCTTCTCTTATTGCACGTCACAATCAATGTGGGCTTGATTTCTATCCCTTTTCTGTGCGTCTTAGGGTTCAGCGTGAGGTTCTACCTATTAGGATAGAGCCCTTAAAAGCATGACATGATTTAATAAATTTGGAATTCATTATTTATTTAACGATGTTCCAGTTTCACTTTTATCTATCCTTATTCCATGTATTATACTTTATGAGCATTCTTGCCTGCAACTTTTGCATTGTATGTGACTTAGGTGCATTAAGAGTTGCACAAAAGATCTAAATCATGGGTTCCTTGCAAATAGATGACTTGTTCACAACCGGTTCATGGGTTTAGGCAACCTATTAGAGGTTGTAGTGCACCATCCCCTAATTGGAGGGATGGCTGGTATTGGCTATCAGGATGGGTTTCCCATAGTGAATGCACTAGTGTGTATAGTTAAACTTTGGATAGGACCCACGGTGAGTCATGACTTAAGGCTATGAAGTAGTCATGACCTCACCAAGCTGCTTCATTCTATTATCTCTCAACCATGAGAGAACATTGAACTTGTGCTAAAGTTAGTAATGACTTCGACCTATGGGTGAGATCGTAAGCTGATCATATATTCCCTATGGATTGGGTCATTGTTGATGGAAGCCAATAGCAATAGGTATTCTCAATAGAGGCACCATGATATCTCTTGGGATTAAGACAAAGTGTCCCATTGGGTGATCCTAAGGAGGTGTGTTCATGGAAACTATGGCCATAGTAGTTCCTTAAGTGGAACTTGACATAGGCTGTTTGAGAACTAAGATATGTAAATTGAATACACAATAGGGGGATTTGTAACTCAAGGATGGTAGAGGTAGTCATGAAAGGCTGATAGCTTTCACTTTGTTAGACTACGGACACTAATTCATGGGGAGACTGAACACAATGGATAGTAGGTCACGAACCCGAGCACTTGGTGTCTCGTTGTTATGTACATAGGATACTAGAGTTCAATTGATTCTCTATAGTGGGATGTTGAATCAACTTTAGAATTAGATTTTGAGGGAGCTAGTATTCCTATAGGTCCTAGTGGTTCCCACTTTGAGCTCATATACATTGTTGGCATAGGTTATGAGGGTTGGATTGGCTTTAGGTTCACTTTTGTGCATACGGGCGTTTTCATAATTACGTAAGGTTGCATAGGGGTAAGTGAACAAGGTCACTAGATTGGGCTAATTGATTAATTAGTAGGCCCCCTTGAATTAATTAATCAATTACGAACCATTTGGGGCTAGATTAAATGACCCAAGCCTATGTGGGCTCGAATCACTTAAGCCCACTTAGGAACCCTATAAATACCCTCTAGGGGTTAGGGTTTCCATAGCTTTTATCTTCCATCATCCAGAGATATAGAGAACTATAGCCTCCACCCACTTTTCCTCCCCATCAAAAGTGTGCCAAGATCAAGGTTTGAGTCATCGGGTGGAAAGCTTCGGGTTTATGAGACTTCTATGATTTCAATCTTCATCTTCACCATGTGGATTTGATTTAGGAACATTTGAATCTAAGGTATGGTCTTCGTTAGCACTTTTTTAATCCTTTTAATGTATAATAATGTTATTTTTCCATTGTGCATAGGATTTAGAAAAAGCCTAAGATAGTTATGCATGTTCCTAACCTGATCCAAACTTGGGAAACGGAGAGGTCCGAGTTTTTCCCTTCACTACCATCTTCTCATCTTCTCCTTGCTCTAGCACTATCTTCCATGGCTCATAGACGAGAGCTCTTAGTTTCCAAGGCATAGGGTAATCGCCCAGCTGAGCTGTCACAGTCAGAGGCACACCAAAATGCATATTTTGATACCGCCTTGTTCAATACCATGGAGGAGTACCAATGGTACAAACAACATTTTGCTCAGAGACGGGTAGCTGAGGGAGAAACATCAACTTCGCTGAACTTCAACACTTTTCATTTAAGGGATTGTTCCCTAAGATGGGCTGGTTGTTGGCTATTATGATTTTTGAGCCGGTTTTCCCGACACTAGTATAAGCATTCTACTTGAGGGTGACTTACAACATAGGTGGCCCGATCACATCCACTGTTAGAAGAGTTGAGATTCACCTAGACTCAGAGAGCATTTGTTGTATCTTTGATATTGCTCCTATTGGACTCAAAGTATACGAGTCCAAGATGTGTGGACTCAAAGTATACGAGTCTAGGATTTGAGCTTAGAGAGGTTATTCAAAGGATTTTTGGACTTCCAGATGGCCATGAAATGGGCAAACCCTAAACACACAACTTCACAGTCATCAGCATAGTGCTACATCATATGTTGTGCTTCATTTTCCTACCATAGAGTGGACATTGAGATGAGGCCTCCTATTACAAGGCATTCCTTATAAATTCCATTATGATTAGGAGATGGATCCATTTGGGATATTTGATGATGATGCACATGATTGCATGTTGCGAGAGCATGACTCGTGTACTCCCCTATGGCTACTTCCTTTCCAGAGTATTCAAGGATGCTGACATTGACCTTAATTGAGAGACAAACGTCGAGGCCCCTAGTACATATGACACATATGATGATCATTTTATGGGTAGATAAAATTTAAGAAGGCTCTAGATGGTTCTTGGATCAGAAAAGCGGAGAGAAGACAACCATAGGGACAACAACAGGAACAGGTGTACCCTAAAGTTGGGGAAGATTAGACAAATGGAGGGTGGAGTAGACCCTCAGGGTAGCCTAGATCCTCAAAGTGCCCATCATCTGAGAGGGCCCGAGCTGGATATTCCCCCACTTCAGACAAAGATTTCTTCACAAATCATGGGTGTTCAATTTGAGTCCACTTTCTTTGAGCTGATGATGACTGAGTCTGCTTTCACATAGGGACCATCTACTCATCCATCATACATCGATCCCTCCTTCTCTAGACCAGCATTCACTAAGCCCACCTATACTGAGATACCACCACCTCAGACACCTCCTACTCCTGACCATGCTCCTTGGATGGATTTATTGGCCCAAATTAGCTCCCTTGGTAGTTGCATGGAGGAATTTGCAGTGGTTAGTAACACATGCTTTTATTACATGAAGGATAGGATGGACTAGTATTAGATTTGGTTCACTTTTTAGTTTGAGTATCTCCAACAGAGGATTGATCGCTTTGAGGATCGCATGGAGCATTAGCATGACGAGATGATGGTCTACCTGTGTTTTGTGTTTCCATCTCTACCTCCTCAGTCTTGATGATTAGTTGGATACCCCCCTTGTTCCTTTTTTATGTTGCCGAATGGGGAGATATTTTAGGATCTAAGAGGCTAGATATAGGAGACTCATACATGCATATCATTTTTTTTGTTTAGATCGTATATTGATTATCTTTAGTCACTTTAGCTTGTTGGACATATGATGTACTAACTGATAAATTTGACATATGACATATAAATATGCTTATATATTTGATGACTTACATTGGATGTTCCTTATTGCAATACTCTCTAATATGTCTTGATCATCTTGTTTTAAATTCTAAAATATTAATTGTTGATCCATGATTAGTTTGAGTGGGAGATTCTTTTCCTCCTAGATAACCAAGGTTTGTTATCATAAAAAATGGGGAGATTGTTAGCCCAAGGGTTCTCTTAATTGCGCTTTGATGGTAACAAACCATGGTTAAGTTGATAATCATTTTGAATTAAAAAGAATTTCAGGTGTTAGTTTGGAAATTCATCAAAGGACCCAATGGATGTAAGATCGAGACAATTAAAAGACCCATTAATCATAGGAAACATATGTGATGAATGCATGGGTGCACTTTGGATTTTCATATCTTTTCATGCATCTTTAAAAAATCAATTTATGCATTAAAGTCATATTTCCATCAAAACCTAAGTTTTATCAAATGAACCTTAGGCAAATCGCTTTAAAATTGGAATATTAATTTACCTAAAGACCTTGCCTAAGTGTTAGAAGGGAAAAGAACATAAAAAGATAGGTTTTCGGGCCAAAAATGGTGAACCGATCGAGGCACTAGTCAATCGGCTCAACTGGCTAAGGTACCGGTCAACTGGTTATACCTTCTTGGTTGAGGTTTGGTCGATAGATGCAAAAATCTTCTCTCTCTTCCAGTAGCCTGTCATTCCTAATCGATAGCTATGCCTTCCCGATCGAGGTTCGGTCGAGTTTGGGTTGAGGCTTAACGATCACCTGCCATGAATTTACTGCCCAACGGCTAATCAACCGATCGAGCCTTCTTTTTGGCATTTTGGATTTTGAGGCTAGAAACCTATAAATTGAGAGCTCCACTTCATTTATGAGAATGAGAACACCTGGATTTATTTGTTTACCTACTTGGTCTTACCTCAAAAACTCTCATTCTTTCTTTGGTGCATTAAACCTCCACTTTCATATTCCTTAGTGCACCCTTGTTATTCATCCTAGCATTTGAGTTGTATTTGAACCTATGTGGAGCTAGGTTGAGAGATTTAAATTTGTTATTTGAGTGTTAGAAGCTTCAAATGAGTATATACTTGAATAGATTGTGTAAGAGCCCATTTGAGTTGGAATCCAAGTGTAAATGTGTTAGAAGCTTGGTTGAAGCTTCAAGTATAGTGAAATCTTCACTCGGTTAAAAGCTCGAGGAGAGTGGACGTAGGCAAGGGGTGCCAAACCATTATAAAATCTGACTTTGCTCTCTCTAACTTTATCTCTTTATTTTTTTCCATTTTTTTCTTGAATTTATTATGTTTGAAAGTTTTTTTTAAAACCCCAATATGTGACATGATCAAGTCCAATCTATGACAAAAACCAGACAAGACAATGACGTGACTGATCATATAGGTCTTGTCTATGCCGAAATCAAAACTAAACTATTGAGACCTATTTGACTACCTGCGGTCTGTGATGAAAACAAGATAGGACAATGATGTGACCGATCATACAAGTGTGTTCTACATCGAAAATGATACTGAACTTTCATGACTGATCAGATAGGGTGCAATCTGTGTCGAATACCAAAGAGGACAATGACGTGATCAATCATATAGGTGTAGTATACGTCGAAAACGATATTGAACTAACATAACTGATCGAATTGGGTGGCAATTATGACGAAAACCAGACAGAATAATGATGTGATCAATCTTATAGGTGTGATCTATGCCAAAATGACATTAAACTGTCGTGATCGATCAAATCGGGTGTCGGCTATGACAAAAACAAATAGAAAAACTACATGACCGATCATATAGATGTGGTCTACACCTTAAATGATACTGAAGTGTCGTGATCGACTTGATCAGGTACAATCTATGATGAAAACCAGAGAGGACAACGACATGACTGATCGTATAGGTGTAGTCTAAATCGAAAATAATACTGAACTATCATGATTGATCAGATTAGGTGTCGACTATGACGAAAACAAGATAGGAAAGCTATGTGATTGGTCATATAGATGTGGTCTACATTGAAATTGAAATTGAATTGTCGAGACCTATCTAACTAGGTGTGGTCTATGAGTAAAACTAGAATGGACAATGACATGACCGATCATATAGGTCTAGTCTAAGTCAAAACCAAAACTAAACTGTCGGAACCTATATGACTGGGTGCGGTCTATGAGGAAAACCAGACAGAACAACAACTTGATCGATCGTATTAGTACGGTCTTGTTTATGCTGAAATCCAAACTGAATTATCAAGACCTATCTAACTGCATGCGGTCTGTGATGAAAACAAGACAAGAGAACGACATGATTGATCGTATAGGTGTGTTCTACATAAACAAATGATACTGAGTTGTCGTGACCGATTGGATCGGGTGTAGTTTGTGACGAATACCAAAGAAGACAATGACATGATCGATCATATAGGTGTAGTCTACGCCGAAAATGATATTAAAATGTCATGATCGATCAAATTGGGTGGTGACTATGAAAAAAACCAGATAAGACATTGGCGTGACTAATCTTATAGGTGCAGTTTATGCCAAAAATGACACTGAACTATCGTGACCAATTAGATCAGGTGTCGACTATGATGGAAAACAAATAGAAAAACTACATGATTGATTGTATAGATGTAGTCTATGATAATGAACTGTCGTGACTAATAGAATCAGGTGCTGACTGTGACAAAAACCAGGTAAGACTACTACATGACTGACTGTAGAAATGCGGTCGACGTAAAAAACAAAATAGAGCTTTCGTGACTGATCAAATTAGGTTCGGTTTGTGATGAAAACTAGACAAGACAACGATGTGACTGATTATATAAGTTTGGTCTACATCGAAACCAAAACTCAATTGTTGGAACCTATTTGATAGGGTGCGGTCTATGCTAAAAGGAAACTGAGTTGTTGTAACCAAGGAGGAAAATGTCAGGATATATCGGCAATATATCGCCGATATATCATGTATCGGGAGGGGTCGACATGATATTTCGTGGAGAAAAATCGAAGGGGAGATATTTCCGCAAAAATCGCCAAAATATCGGCGATATATCGGCTCGAGGAGATAAATAGGCGATTTTGTGCAAAAATCGCCTCTAGTGGCAAAATATCGGCAATATACCGGCGATTAATCGGAGATAAATCGTCTATTTTTTAGCGATATTTCCCTTCCTTCATGCAGCGTGATCTGACGGCCCAGATCACGCCCGTGTTGATCCAACGGCCTAGATGTGATTCCAATGGTAATATGGCGATCCAACGGCCAGATTGCTCCCAGTTTTTGGTCCAATGGCCAAAATTGATTTTCAATGGTAAATTAATGTTCCAATGGCTATTTTGGCCCAAATTTCTTCTATAAATAACCCAAATTTCATCCATTTCATCCATTTTTGCTTTCCTTCTTCATTTGCTCTCTCATTACTCCAATTTTTATTAAGGTTGCTCAATTATTCAATCATTTTAAGGTATGCTTGTTTTAAATTATAATTAATTTTGTTTGCAATTGTAATTAATTCATGTATTTTCATTTAATTAGTATGTTTGCAATATGGATGATTTAATGCTATTTTTACATTCAATTGTAATTAATTTTTATATTTTTATTGAAATAACTTAGGTTAATTTGATTATTTAATTATAAATTGATATGTTTATTTTAGATGATTATTTATGATTTATTTTCACATTTAGAATTAAATTAAACTAGTTAACTTAGCTAAATTATTTTATTAATTTAATTAGCATGCTAAATTATTTAATTAATTTAATTAGCATGAACTAGTATATTTTGAATATGAAATATGTTTATTTAATGAATTTAATGTGTACAACTTATTGATATTTAATGAAATGAAGTATTTTATGTGACTTTATAATGAGAACAATTACAAAATTAACATTTCTTATAGATCGACATGATATAATTACATCTAATATTGGAAATTATATCATATGTATATCAAACTTTTCAATAAAACAACTTTAAAATGTCTATTATACTTCTAATTATATTATTATCAGGTTTTTCTTGCATTTCCATGAGTTTTTAACAATTTTAAGTCTACCAATATTTTTTTCCAAAATATTCGCCAATATATCTCCGATATATTCATAAAATCGAAGTATTGATATATCCGTGATTGTTGATATTTTCATCCTTGGTCGTAACCGATAAGATTGAGTGCCATCTGTGATGAAAACCATACAAGACAATGACGTGACCTGTTGTGCAGGTGCAGTCTATGACAAAAACAATATTGAACTATCATGACCGATCAGATCAGGTGCCGACTATGACGAAAACCAAATAGGACAACTACGTGATTTGTCATATAGATGTGGTCTACGTAAAAAATGAAACTGAGTTGCTTAACAAATCGGACTTGGTATGATCTGTGATGAAAACCAGACAGGATAGCCATGTGACTAACCATATAGATGTGATCTATGTTGAAAACGAAATTGAGCTCCTATGATCGACCGGATTGAGCTTGGTCTGCGACGAAAACCAAATAAAACAATAACATGACTGATCATATAGGTCTGGTCTACGCTAAAATCGAAACTCAACTATAGGGACCTATTTGACTGGGTGTAGTTTATGATGAAAGCCAGATAAGAGAGCAATGTGACCGATCATATAGATGTGGTGTACACCAAAAACAAAACTGAGTTATCTTAACCGATCAAATCGAGTGCGGTCTATGACAAAAACTAGACATGATAATGATATGACTGATCATACAAGTGTGGACTACACTAAAAACAAGACTGAGCAGTCATGACCGATAGAACAAGGTGTAGTCTATGATGAAAACCAAACAAGACAACAATATGATAGATCGTACAAGTGCGGTATACACCAGAACTGAAATTGAGTTGTCATGACTAATCCGACCAGGTGTAGTCACTGATGAAAACCAAACAGGACAATGGTGTGACCAAATATATAGGTGCAGTCTACGTTGAAAACGATACTGAATTGTCAAGACCGATTGGATTGGGTGTTGACTATGATGAAAACCAGATAGGATAACTACATGACTGATCGTAAAGAAGTGGTCTATGTTGAAAATGAAACTAAGTTATAGTGACTGATTAAACCAAGTTTGGTCTATGTCGAAAACCAAACAAGACAACGATGTGAATGATAGTATAGATCTGGTCTACGCCAAAATCAAAACTCAACTTTCGTTACCTATTTGACTAGATGCGGTCTATGATGAAAACAAGACAGGATAGTTACGTGAGCAATGGGACAGGTGCGGTCTACGATGAAAATGAAACTGAATTGTCATGATAGATTAGACCAAGTATCATCTACGATGAAAACTAGATAGGACAACGACATGATCAATAATACAGGTGCAGTCAACACCGAAAATGATACTGAACTACCATGATCGATTGGATCGAGTGCCCACTATGACCAAAACCAGATAGGACAACTACATGACTGATTTTATAGATGTGGTTTACACCGAAAATGAAACTGTGTTGTCGTGACCAATCAGATACGATATCTGACAAAAACCAGATAGTACAATATGTGACCGATCGAATAGGTTTGGTCTACGTAGAAACCAAAACTGAACTATTAGGACCTATTTGATCGGGAGTCTGTGATGAAAACCACACAGAAGAATAACATGATCGATCATATAGGTGTGGTCTACGTCAACAACGAAACTAAACTATCGTGTTTGATCAGATCGGGTGTAGTCTATGATGAAAACAAGATAGCATAATGAAGTGACCAATCTATAGGTCTGGTCTACGCCAAAATCAAAACTGAGTTGTCTGGACCTATCTAACTAGGTGCGGTCTATGATAAAAACTAGATAGGACTGTGACGTGATCGATCGTACAAATGTAGTCTACATCCAAAACAAAACTGAATTATTAGGACTTATTTGATCGGGTGCAGTCTACACCAAAAATGAAATTGAGTTGTTGTGACCGATTGGATTGAGTGCCATCTGTGATGAAAACCAGACAGGACAACAAGATGACCGATCATATAGGTGCGGTCTACGCTGAAAATGATAATGAACTATCGTTACCGATTAGATTAGGTGTTGACTCTGATGAAAACTAAATAGAACAGCTATGTGACAAATCATATAAATGTGATTTACACCAAAAACGAAACTAAGCTACCATGACATATCTAACCATGTCTACTCTGTGAAGAAAACCAAATAGAACAACGACGTGACCAATCGTATAGGTTTGGTCCACGTCAAAATTGAAATTGAATTGTAAGAACCTATTTGACCGGGTGCAATGTGTGATGAAAACCAGATAAGACAACGACATGACAGATCATACAGGTGTGGTCTACCCTAAAAATGATATTGAACTATTATGACCAATCAAACCAAATGTAGTCTATGATGAAAACCAGACAAGACAACGACGTGAATGATCGTATAGGTGCAGTCTACACGAAAATGATATTGAGCTATCGTAACCGATCATGTCGAGTGTTGAATAAGATGAAAACCAAATAAGATAACTACGTGACTGATTATATATATGTGGTCTATGCCAAGAAAAGAACTAAGTTGTCATGACCGACCTATGACAAAAACGAGATAGGACAATGACATGACAGATCATATAGATATGGTCAATGTCGAAATCAAAACTAAATTGTTAGGACCTATATGATCGGGTGCGGTATATTAAAAACCAGATGGAACAAAGACTTTATTGATCATGCACGTGCGTTGTGCACCAAAAACGATACTAAACTATGATGATCAATTAGACTGGGTGCAATTTCTTATGAATCCCAAAGAGGACAATGACGTGATCGATCCTATAGGTGCGGTATGGGTCTAGTCGTGGGACTTATTTGACCAGGTGCAATCTATGACGAAAACCATACAAGGCAATGATGTGACTAATTATACAAGTGCATTATACATTGAAAATGATAGTGAACTATCATGACTGATCGGTCCTAGTGCAGTCTGTGACAAAAATCAAATAGGACAACGACATGACCAATCATACAGGTGTAATCTATATCAAAAATGAAATTGAGTTGTCGTGATCGATCGGACTAGGTCTAGTCTTAGATGAAAACCAGACAGGAGAATGACCTAACCAATCATATAGGTATGGTCTTTGTCGAAATCGAAATTGAACTATCAAAACCTATTTCATAGGGTGAAGTCTGTGATGAAAACCAGAAGAATAACAACTTAAAAACTAAGCAGTCATTACCAATCAGATGTATGGTTTTAGTTTGCATCAAAATCAAAACCGAACTATCAAGACCTATTTGATTAAGTGCAGTCTGTGATAAAAACTAGATAGGACAATGACGTGACTGATCGTACAGGTTCTTTCTTAGTTGAAAACGATATTGAACTATTGTGACCGATCAAACCGATTGCAATCTATCACAAATACTAGACAAGACAACAATGTGGCTGATCGTACAAGTGTAATCTACATCAGAAACGATACTGAACTATCGTGATCGATCGAATCAGGTGTCAATTATGAAGAAAACCATATTAGACAATGACGTGACTGATCGTACAAATACAATCTATGTCGAAAATGAAAATAAGCTACCATTACTGATCAGACCGAGTACGGTCTACAACAAAAACCAGATAGGACAATAACAAGATCGATTGTTTAGGTTTGGTCTACGTCGAAATCAAAATTGAATTGTTGGGACCTATCTTATAAAGTGCAGTTTGTGATGAAAACTAGACAGGACAACTATGTGACCGATCGTACATGTGTGGTTTACGCTGAAAATGATATTGAATTGTCGTTACCGATCAGATCGGGTACTATCCATGAAAAAAACCAAAAAAGACAATTACAGGATTGATTGTAAAGATGAGGTCTACATCAAAAACGAAATTGAGCTGCCATAACCAATTAGACCATATACGGTCTATCACGAAAACCAGACAGGACAACAACGTGACTGGTCGTATGGGTCTGGTCTGCATAGATATCGAAACTTAACAATCGGGACCTATCTGATTGGGTGCTGTGATGAAACCCAGATAAGACAACAATATGATTGATCATACAGGTGCATTCTATGTCAAAAACGATACCAAACTGTTGTGATTGATCAAACCGGGTGCAATCTATGATGAATACCAAATAGGACAATGACATGACAGTTCATATATGTGTGATCTACATCGAAAATGATACTAAACTATAGTGATCAGTCAGATCGGGTGTTGACTATGAATAAAACTAGATAGGACAACTATGTGACTAATTGTACAAATGTGGTTTACGCCGAAAACGAAACTAAGCTAGCGTCACCGATCAAATCAAGTATAATCTTTGATGAAAACCAAACACGAGAATGATATGACTGATCATATAAGTATGGTCTACACCAAAACTGAAACTAAACTGTCAAGATCTATCTGACCAAGTGCGATTTGTGATGAAAACCAGATAAGACCACCACATGACCGATTGTATAGATGCGGTCTACGTCGAAAATGATATTAAACTATCATGATCGATTGGATCGGGTGCCAATTGTGATGAAAACCAGATAGGACAATGACGTGACTGATTATATAAATGCAATTTATGCAGAAAATGAAACTAAGTTACATTGACTGATCGGATCGAGTACCAACTATGACAAATATCAGACAGGAAAACCACATGACTAATCGTATATATCCAATTTACATCAAAAATGAAACTAAGTTGCCGTGATCGATCGGACTGAGTCTGGTCTATGACGAAATCAAATAGGATAATGACATGATCGATCGTATAAGTGCAGTCCATACCGAAAATGAAAATGATTTATCATGACCGATCAAATCAGGTGCTATTTGTGACTAAAACCAGACAGGACAATGACGTGGCTTCATGGTATTGTACTATCGTGACCGATCGGATTAGGTGCCGACTTTGAAAAAAACTAGATAGGATAACTACGTGATTGATCATACAAATGTGTTCTACATCGAAAAAGAAACTAGGTTGTTGTGATTAATGAGATCATGTCTGGTCTGTGACAAAAACCAGATAGGACAACTATGTGACCGATCATATAGACGTGGTCTACGGAAAAAAAAAAAAAAACGAAACTTAGCTACCATGTTAGATTATATTGAGTGTGGTCTATGACGAAAACCAGATAGTACAACGACATGACCAATCTATAGGTCTAGTTTACAACGAAACCAAAACTAAACTATAGGGATTTATCTAAGTAGGGTGCTCTTTATGATGAAAATTAGATAGGACAACAACATGATCGATCATACAGGTGAGTTCTATGTTGAAAACGATATTGAAATGGCATGACTGATTGGACGGGGTGTCGTTTGTGACGAAAACAAGACATGACAACGACGTGATCCATCGTACAGGTGTAGTGTATGCCAAAAATGATACTGAACTATCGTGATCATTAGATTTGGTATCGACTATGATGGAAACTAGATAGGACAACAATGTGACTGATTATACAAAATCGATCTATGCCAAAAATGAAACTAAGTTGTCATGATCAATCTTATGGGGTTCAGTCTGTGATGAAAACTAGATAGGACAACAACGTGATTGATCTTACAGATATGGTCTTTGTTGAAATCAAAATTGAACTATCAAGACTTATCTGACTAGGTGCGGTCTATGATTAAAACTGGACAGGACTACGAATTGACTAATTGTATAGGTGCGTTCTATAGCAAAAACGATATTGAACTAGCATGATCGATTGGATCGGGTGCCAATAGTGATAGGGACCAAATAGGACAACTACATGACTTATCGTACAAATGCGATATTTGCTGAAAATGAAACTAAGTTGTCGTGATCGATCAGACATGCTATAGTTTGTGACAAAAATCGGACAAGACAATTACGTGATCGATCATTTAGATGTGGTTTACATAAAAAATGAAACTGAGCTATCATGTTTGATCGGAATGGGTACAGTCTATGACGAAAACTAGATAAGATAACAATGTTACCATTCTATAGGTTTGGTCTACGTTGAAATCGAAACTGAATTGTTGGAACCTATCTTATTGGGTGCGATCTGTGATGAAATCCATAATAGACAATAACGTGACCAATCGTACAGGTGTAGTCTACGCTAAAAATGAAATTAAGTTGTCATGACCGATCGAACTGGGTACCTTCTATGACGAAAACCATGTAGGACAATGACGTGACCGATCATACATGTGTGGTCTACAATGAAAATGATACTAAATTGTCTTGATTGATCGAATCGGGTGTCGATAGTGATGGAAACCAAATAAGATAACTATGTGACTAATCTTACATGTTAGTCCAAGGGTCTCCTAATCAGGTTTTGATAATAACAAACCATGGTTAAGTTACTAATTGGTTTGAATTATAAAGAATCTCAAGTATTAATTTGGAAATTCATCAAAGGACCTAATGGATACAAGATCAAGACATTTGGAAGACTTTTAATCATAGGAAACAAATGTAAGATGAATGCATGGGTTCACTTAGGTTTTACATATCTTTTCATGCATCTTTGAAAACTCGGTTTATTCTTTAAAATTACAATTTCATTAAAACCTAAGTTTTATCAAATGTACCTTAGGCAAAACGTTTCAAAATTGACATATTTATTTACCTAAAGACTTTGCCTAAGTGTTTGAAAAGAAAAAAACATAAAAAGATAGGTTTTCAGGGCCAAAAGGCTGAACCGATCGAGGCATTGGCCAACTGGCTCAACCGGTTGGGGAATCGGTCGATCGGTTGCTCTTGTCCGATCGAGGTCCAATCGAGGAGTGTTGAAAACATACTCTCTCATCTAGTAGCCTTCCTTTCCCGATTAAGGTATCCTCTTTCTCGGTTGACCTCTGGTCGAGGTCCGGTCCAAGCAATGGTAACCTGCCAAAGCATTAAATGTTCCAACGGCTAGTGAACTGGTCGACCCCCAACTTGATCGATTAAGGCTACTTTTTGTTTTTCTTAGCTCCCGAGGTTAGAAACTTATAAATTGAGAGCTCCACTTCATTTATAACAGAGAGAACACTTGCAATTAATTGTCTACCCACTTGTTCTTGCCTTAAAAGCTCTCATTTCTTTCTTGGTGCATTAAATCTTCATTTGCATATCTTTTAGTGCACCCTTGTGTGTTATCCTACCTTTGATTTGTTTTTGAGCTATCATTGAGCTAGGTTGAGAGATTCATTCTTGCAAAAATTGAGTGTTAAAGCCTTCAAGTGAGTTGAATCTTGAAGAGATTGTGTAAGAGCCCATTAGAGCCGAAATCCAAGTGTAAAGGAGATTTGAAGCTTCAAGTTAGTGGAGCCCTCAATCGGTTAGGAGATTGAGGAGAGTGAATGTAGGCAAGGAAGTGCCGAACCGCTATAAAATCTAAGTTTGATTTCTCTAACTCTATCTCTTTATTCTTTGCTTCTATTGTGCTTGAATTTGTTGTGTTGAAAAAGATTTTGAAAAACTTAATTCACCCCCATCTTGGGTGTTTTTCTCATTTAAGTTTAGCCTTTAGTTTCTCAATTGGTATTAGAGCTAGAGCTCTTGTTTAAGACCTAATAGTCTAAGAGAAAATGGCTATTCCATCAAGCTCATCACAAATTGAAAGTTTTGCAAAAAATAGAGCTCCATTTTTTTACGGGAACCGACTATCCCTATTGGAAAACTAAAATTTCTTGGTAATTACAATCAACCGATTTAGACGTATGGGACGTCATTGAAGATGGCCCAACTTTTCCTACAAAACTAGTTGATGGAGTCACGGTTCCAAAACCCAAGCAACAATGGAATGAGCTTGATAGAAGAAATTTTCAATTAAATGCTAAGGTCGTTTTTACTTTGCAATGTGCTATGGATAGAAATGAATATAATAGAATATGTCAATGCAAATCAGCTAAAAAAATTTGGAAATTGCTTGAAATAACTCATGAAGGAACATATCAAGTGAAAAAGTCAAAAATAAATTTACTTGTTCATAGCTATGAATTGTTTTTTATGAAAGAAAATGAAACTATTGTTGAGATGATCACTAGGTTCACCGACATTGTCAATGGTCTTGAAGCTTTGGGAAAGACCTACAAAGAATCTAAAAAAGTGATGAAGATATTGAGGTCACTCTCATCAAAGTGGCATACAAATGTCACCGCAATTCAAGAAGCAAAAAACTTGACCAAGTTTCCTATGGAGGAGCTCATAGGGTCATTAATGACATATGAGATCAATTTGGCAAAGAAGCTAGAAGAAGGTGAAGATAAAAAGAAGAAGAGCATAACTCTTAAAGCTACAACTAAGGAAGAAGAAGATGTTGAAGAAGAAAAACCAAGTGAAGAAGATGATAATTTAGCCCTCATCACAAGAAAGCTCAACAAATACATGAGGGCTGAAAGGTTTAGAGGAAGAAGGTTCACCTCTAGAAGAGACCTTTCTAAAAAGGAATCTTCATCTCATGGTGACAAGGAGAAATGGGAAAAGAAAAGAGATTTGATGTGTTTCAAATGCAAGAAACCGGGATACATTAAATATGATTGTCCTCTCTACAAAAGTGAAGCCAAGATGAGAATGAAGAAGGCAATGATGGCCACTTAGAGTGAAAGTGAAGAATCCTTTGAAGAAGAAAATGAGAAAGAAGTCCCAAACATGTGCTTCATGGCAATAAATGAACTTGATAAGGTAAACTCTAACTTTAGTGATGAAGATATGCATGATTTTTTGAAGAATTGTATGAGGATTTTGAAAAACTTAGTTTGAAAAATAATTCTCTTAAAAAGAAAATTTAAGAACTTGAAGAAGTGAAAGAAAAATTTCAATTGTTGAAATTTCTAAAACTCATCTTGAAAAAGAAAATGAGATTTTGAGAAAGAAAAATGAATGGTCGACCTCCTCTCTTTCAATATTTTCTTGTGAACAAAAATCTTTTGAAATGATTCTAGCTAGCCAAAAATGTGTTTTTGACAAACAAGGGCTAGGATTCAAATCTTCAAAAAATCAAAAGTATTTTAAAAACTATTTTGTAAAAGAATCCACAAGTACAAGTCCTTCCACTACTTGCAACTTTTATGGAAGAGGCGGCACATTAGTAGTACATGTCCTTTAATAAGTGATTCTCAAAAGAATTCAAATACAAAAGATTTAGATTGAAAAATCTAAGGTCACTAACCCTCAAGGACCCAAAAAGATATGGGTACCTAAATCCACTTGAGTTTTATTTTGTAGGGTTCAAAGAAGGATAAGTAGTTCTTGGATAGTGGATGCTCAAGACACATGACCGGAGATGAATCCAAGTTTGCTTTCCTTACAAAGAGAAAGGGAGGATATGTTACCTTTGGAGACAATGCAAAAGGACGAATCATTGGTCAAGGCAACATTGGTAATGACACATCCTCTCTTATTGAAAGCGTTTTATTAGTGGATGGTTTAAAACATAACTTTTTAAGCATTAGTAAACTTTGTGACAAAGGTTTTAAAGTGATTTTTGAAGCATCTCATTGCATCATCAAAGATATTCAAAATGATAAAACCATCTTCATGGGCCATAGATGTGATAAAGTTTACGCTATAAATATTTCAAAATATGATGGCCATGATAGATGTTTTTCAAGCATGCATGATCAAAGTTGGTTGTGGCATAGGAGGTTGGAACATGCTAACATGGACCTCATTTCCCAACTTAACAAAGATGAACTTGTTAGAGGCCTTCCCAAAATTAATTTTCAAAAAGACAAGGTTTGTGAAGCTTGTCAAGTGGGAAAGAAAATAAAAAACTCTTTCAAAAACAAAAACTTCATTTCCACATCTAGGCCACTTGAGTTGTTGCATATGGATTTATTTGGTCCCTCTAGGACACCAAGTCTTAGGGAAAAGTCTTATGCATATGTTATTATGGATGACTTCTCTAGATATACATGAGTCTTGTTCTTAAGTCAAAAGAATGAAGCCTTTTATGAGTTTTCAAAGTTTTGCAATAAGATTCAAAATGAAAAAGGTTTTACAATTACTTGTATAAGAAGTGATCATGGGAGAGAATTTGAAAATATTGATTTTGAAGAATATTGCAATGAACATGGTATTAACCACAATTTTTCGGCTCCTATAACTCCTCAACAAAATGGGGCAGTTGAAAGGAAAAATAGAACTCTTCAAGAAATGGCTAGAACCATGCTAAATGAAAACAATTTACCAAAATATTTTTGGGCCGAAGTGGTTAACACTTCTTGTTATGTTTTAAATAGAATATTATTGAGGCCCATTCTTAAGAAAACTCCCTATGAGCTTTGGAAAAACAAGAAACCCAACATTAGCTACTTCAAAGTCTTTGGATGCAAATGTTTTATATTAAACACCAAAGACAATCTTGGAAAATTTGATGCAAAATCGGATGTTAGAATTTTCCTTGGTTACTCAACTTCAAGTAAAGTTTTTAGAGTTTTTAACAAAAGAACCATGGTTGTAGAGGAGTCCATCCATGTTATTTTTTATGAATCTAACAATTCTCTCCAAGAAAGAGAGAGTTTTGATGATGATTTAGGTTTGGAGACCTTCATGGGAAAATCGCAAATTGAAGATAGAAGGCAACAATAAGAAATTGGAGAGGATCCCTAGAAAGAAGAATCACCATTGGCACTACCCCCTCCTCAACAAGTGCAAGGTGAATCAAGCCAAGACCTTCCTAAAGATTGGAAGTTTGTCATCAACCACCCAAAAGATCAAATTATAGGTAATCCATCTAGTGGGGTAAGAACTAGATCTTCTCTTAGAAATATTTGTAATAATCTTGCCTTTATCTCTCAATTGAGCCTAAAAATATAAATGATGCTTTAGTTGATGAAAATTGGATGATTGTTATGCAAGAAGAGTTAAATCAATTTGAAAGAAGTGAAGTATGGGAATTAGTGCCAAGACCTTCAAATCAAAGTGTTATTGGAACTAGATGGGTCTTTACAAATAAAATGGATGAAATGGCATAATTGTTAGAAATAAAGCAAGATCGGTAGCCCAATGTTTTAATCAAGAAGAAGGGATAGATTATGAAGAAACCTTTGCCCCTAATCCATGGTTCCCAATTGGTGTCTCAGCTGATTCATAGGGGAGGCTCCTCATGCAAAAACAAAGCTCCAGTCACTTGGTTCATTTCCTCGCATTAGAGAATTAACATATAGTCAATTCTATAATCGGTGTTGTACAGATGCTTCCCTTTAATGGATTTCAGCACTAATTCCCTCTCACTGATGCAACTTGCAATGGCTCATGCCTCTTACCTAGCGTTTGCCATTCAAGGTGATCATTAACCTTGGACTTCCCTTCTCAAGCTCGCAAGAGATAACTAATGGATGTCTCCTTGGAGTCCAAAAGCTTACCAAGTTTGGAAATTCTAGAAAATCCTACCTTCAAGTCACCTCCCAAAAGCTCGCAAGAGGTAAACTAGTGCATCTCCATGGACGGAGATCACTTGCCTTACCAAGTGTTGGCTCAGGTGAATTGAAGGTGTTTTTAAGTTAACTAAAAACATAGAAATCATTAATGGGTCACACTTTCTCTTCATTAATGGTTGAAACAACAAAACTACCAATTCTTGCAATTGGGGCCTTACCCGGCAACCTTAGCTCCAAGGAACTAAAAGCATAGCCACTCATTCTCTGAGGAAACATCCTCAGAGCTTGTTTGGCTCGCAAAAAAAATTAAATAAATATATACAATCAAAACGAGTAGGTAAGGCAGAGCAAAGGCTCAGAATTTTACTTCCTTCAAAAACTATACAAAGTTGTTCTGTGTACAAGCTTCCGTCCTCCTTTTTTTCATGGAAACTTACAAGCATTAAATATGGGGTTATTTACCCTTTGTTCTTGCTTAAAGACTAAGGAATCCTATGATAGGTGGATTACAAGGAGAATTTGGGGATTTAGACATCAAATATCTAAAGCAAAATATCTTAAAAAATGTCAGTCGAAAATATCGGGAAGCTTCAGGAGAATTTCACAACCGTTCAAGAGGGCTGCGAAATTTTGCAGCATGAAGGACACCATTTCGCAGCCAAAGGCTAATTTTGCAGCCCTCCGAAATTTGCTTTCAGTTTGGAGTGATCGGCTTCCAATGGCTGTAACTCCTTCATTTTAACTCCAAATCATGTACCGTTTGAAGCATTGGATTTCTAAATTCCCGAGCTTCGAAACAACATATAGTATGCATAAATTGAGCTCCAGGAAGGGCTCCAAAAGTGACTAATAGTGACTGTCCTCAGGTATGCTTCATGGTAGATTTCTCTTTGCTTCCCCTCCTTGCATTCCGGATTTGCTTATGGCAAAGGACTTCAAAGCTTCGAAGCTTTGGTTCTTCATGTTTCTAAACTTTCCATTGCTTTTCCATGGATTCTAAAGAACTCTCCTCAATCCCAGATTGCTTTGGTGATCAAATTACTACAAAAACACCAAAACTTACACAAAGTCATTAGAAATGATTGCAAAGGTCCTTAATATCTTAATTGGATTAAAAGGTGATAACTACTACTCAAAAGTGTTTAAAAGAGTTAATTACAAGCTATCAAATAGCACTTTTTGAGTAGTAATCAGCCCCCGTAGCTAGGTTGGAAGCCATTAGGATGTTACTTGCCTTTGCATGTCTTAAAGACTTTGTTTTATATCAAGTGGATGTGAAAAGTGCTTTTTTAAATGGCTTTATAAATGAAGAAGTATATGTTGAGCAACCACCCGATTTTCAATGTTTAACTTTCCCAACCATGTTTTTAAACTTAAAAAGGCACTTTATGGTTTGAAACAAGCATATAGAGCATGGTATGAAAGATTGAGTAAATTTCTTTTGGAAAAGGGTTTTAAAATGGAAAAAATTGACACAACTCTTTTCATAAAGACCAAAGAAAGGGATATTATCTTAGTTCAAATATATGTTGATGATATCATTTTTGGGGCTACTAATGTTTCTCTTTGTGAAGAATTTTCTAAGTGCATGCATAGTGAGTTTGAAATGAGCATGATGGGAGAACTCAACTTCTTCCTTGGACTTCAAATTAAGCAACTAGAGGAAGGGACCTTCATCAATCAAGCAAAGTATATAAGAGATCTTCTCAAAAGGTCCAACACGAAAGAAGCCAAAACAATGAAGACTCCAATGAGCTCATCCATCAAGCTTGATAAGGATGAGCAAGGTAAATTCATTGAATCAACTATGTATAGAGGCATGATAGGTTCATTGCTATATTTGACCACTAGTAGACCTGACATCATGTACAGTGTATGCTTGTGTGCTACCAAAAGAATCTCACTTAAGTGTCATAAAATGAATTCTTAGATATTTGAAAGGGACAATGGACATAGGCTTATGGTATCCTAAGAGTGATAACTTAGAATTAATTGGATTCACGGAGGCCGATTTTGCTGGTTGTAGGGTTGAAATAAAAAACACTAGTGGCACTTGTCATTTCTTAGGACACTCAATTGTTTCATGGTATAGTAAGAAGCAAAATTCAGTAGCCTTGTTAATGGCGGAAGCCGAATACATAGCAGCAAATTTATGTTGTGCACAAATCCTTTGGATGAAGCAAACACTTAGTGATTTTGAGTTATCTTTTGAGCATGTTCCTATTAAATGTGATTATACTAGTGCCATAAATATTTCAAAAAATCCCGTACAACACTCTAGGACTAAGCATATAAAGATTAGACATCATTTTCTTAGAGACCATGCACAAAAGATCAACTTGTCGATATTTTTACAAAACTTCTAAGTGAAGAACAATTTGTTGATATTAGAAGACAACTAGGGGTGATTTCTTTATGATCTAATGATTACTTAATGAATTCTTGATGAATATACCTTCTGATTGCATGAATTTCATGTCATTTGCATCATATAGACATATACTTAGACAAATGGTCAATTTTTTTTGACTAAAAATCAAAATTCCCTTGGCATTTGGCATAAAAAATTAGGGATTTCAACTAAAAAGGGCAGGAGGAGGATCACGAGATGAGAAAATGTACAAAAGTTGAAAAGTTGACCACGTTGACCAAGTGGTTGATCGGATTAGGACCGGTTCGTTGGGACGGGGGATTTAAAAAGGCTCACGCACTTTATTTTCCCACTCGTTTCCTCAAGTTCTTCAAGGGTTCTACTGATTCGGTTGTCAAGAAGTGATTTTTGAGGCCATTGCAGCAGATTGAGGGCTTCAGATTGATTTTTAAAGGCTAGGGTTTTGGATTTGGGACAACTTTTCCTCCTTCAGTGTGTCACAGTCAGTTTCAGTTTCAGCTCCATTCCCGCATACCTAGGGTTTCGAGTGTGTGTGTTTCTCTCTCTACCAGCCTCATCTCTTCTGCTTCTGTATTTCTCATGGATTCTAGGAAAGAGTCGGCTACCCCTAGGACATAGGGCAAGTGCCCAGCCGAGCCATCTCAGCCTGCTCAAGCGGAGGCTCGCCAAAAGGCGAGGTTTGACACGACCCTCTTTAGTTTTGTGGAGGATTATCAGAGGTACAAGCAAAAGTTCACTTAGAGGAAAGTAGTTCCAAGGAGAAGTATTAATTTCTCCCAACTCCGGTATTTTGGGTTTGAGGGACTTTTTAGTTGGATAGGGTGGCTGTCCATAGTGACTATTTCGGAGTTGATTTTTTCGACATTGGTGAGAGCATTCTATTTGAGGGCAACATATGGACTTGGTGGCCCGATTATTTCCACCGCTAGAGGAGTTGAGATTTAGCTAGACCCAGAGAGCATCTACCGCATTTTAGATATTGCTATAGTTGGACTCAGGGTGTATGAGTCCAAGATTTGGCTCACTATGCCGGGTTTTGAGCCTAGAGAGGTCATTCAAAGGATGTACGAACTTGTAGACTCCTATGGAATGGGCAAACCATCGGCCCATAACTTAACCCGTGAGCAGTAGAGTACTACACCACATGATCTGCTCTATCCTGGTGCCATAAGGTGGACACCAAGACGAGGTCTCCTATTTTGAGGCATTCCTCGTGGACTCCATTATGACAGGAAGACAGATTCACGTGGGGTATTTGATGATGATGCACATGATATCATGCTGTGAGAGCATGACCCACGTACTACCCTATGGTTGCTTCCTTACTAGAGTGTTCAAGGATGCCGGGGTGGATTTGAGCAGAGAGACAAAATTTGAGCCCCCCCGCACTTATGATGCATATGATGAGCATTCTTTGGGGCGGATGAAATTTGAGAAGGCCCTCGATGGTTCCTAGATTATGAGAGCATAGAGACCACCAACACATGCCCAATGACAGGGACAGGTGCATCCCAAAGTAGAGGAGGAGGCCAAGATACGAGAGATGGAGGGTGGAGTATACCCTCAAACAGGCTTTTAGCAGAGAGAACTCGAGCTTGACATTCCTCTACTTTAGTCAGATGAGGTTCAGTTTGAGGCCACATTTTTTGAGCTGATGATGTCTAGGCCACCTTACACAACGGGACCATCTTCTCAGCCATCATTTACTAAGCCTCTTTCCACAGAGATACCATCTCATCAGGCACCTCATGTTCTTGATCATGCACATTGGATGGATTTATCTACTCAGATTAGCTCTCTCGACACTCGCATGGAGGAGCTTGTTGTAGTCAGTGATACTCAATTCTACTCCATGGAGGATCACATGGATCAATATCAGACTGGCTTCACCTCTTAGTTTAAGTATCTATAGTAGAGATTTGAGTGTATGGAGGATCACATTGATCAGCAGTAGGCTGTGTTTGAGCATCTCCAATAGAGGATTGCGCACATTGAGAGTCGCCAGGAGAGTCAACATGAGGAGATGATGGCTTACCTACGCTCCATGTTTCCACCTCCACCTCCTCAACCTTGATTTCATAGATGTCCCCCTTCGTTTCTTTTTTATGTTGCCAAAAGGAGGAGAGATATTTAGGATGTAGGAGACTCACATGCATATCATTGTCATATCATTTGTTTGGATTGACTTATATGTTTATGTACATTTGACTTTTCTTATATATGATATACAATATGTTTCATGACTTACATTGTTTTCTATTAAAAATCCGAATGTCTTGATTATCTTGGTTTTAACCAAGGATTGAAATATCGGTTTTTACGGATATATCGGTACTTCAATTTTACGGATATATCGGAAATATCGGAGAAATATCGGTGGATATTTTTTCATAAATATCGGTGGAGTGAAAATTATTTAAAATTAATAGGAATGCTTGAAAAAACTTCAAAAAATGATAACATAAGTAAGAATACACATCTTAAAGTTATCTTGTAAGTGTAATTGATATATATATAATTAAGAAGAAAAATATCGTAAATAGAGATATATTGGTAGATTCGATATTTGAATTTTAAAAATAATATATATGAATTTTGAAAGTGTATAAAGTTAAAATTGAGTTAAGAAATATGAGATTGCAATAGTCCTTATACTAAGAAAGATATCGATGTAGTTTCAATATATTATTAGATGAAGGGAGTTCATCTTGTTGAAGACAGTATTTATTTTAAAATTTTTAAAATATTTTTATTAAAACATATTTTATTATATTTTAAATGAAAAATTAAATTAATTTATATAAAATATCTTATTTGAGATTTAATTTTTAAAATTTTATTAAAAATATGTGATAATAACTTTTTCTATTAATATTAATTTATTTAATAATAAAAATAAAGGTTGATAATTAATAATTATTTATATAGAGAGTGGAAAATTGTTCTCATGATTTTTTTACATATTTTATTATATTTTAAATGATAAATTAAATTAATTTATATAAAATATCTTATTTGAGATTTAATTTTTAAAATTTATTAAAAAATGTGATAACAACTTTTTTTATTAATATAAATTTATTTAATAATCCAAATAAAAGTTGAAAATTAATAATTATTTATAGAAAATTGTTCTCATGTTTTTTTTATTTTTTATTTTTTATTTTTTTATCTCCCCTAAATCTAAAAATAAAAAAAAATAAAAAAGGCACCCACTTCTCTCTCGGGCATCAAGAACCCTTTTCTGAAGTTGTCTTCCAGCGAGAGAATCCCTAAAAAGCCCTATTTTCCTCTGCTACTCTCAAATCTCAATCCTCGCAGGTACTAATCTAATCATGTTATTATTAATTTTTTTTTTGCAACCCCCGTTTGATTCCCAAGAAAATCCATCCCCATTCGATTTCCGGGAAAATTCATCCTCGTTTGATTTCCGAGAAAATCCATTCAAAACTCCCAAAGAAAACCAAAAAAATTGCTTTTCTTTTGCTCCCTGTGTTTTCTGGATCTGTTTTAGGGGTCTCTTTGCTGTTGTGCCATTGGATTTAAATTTCACGAACCCTAAATCCACGATTTTTGAGCCAGGCTGAAAAACACAACTGCGCGGGCTGGACTGGTAGGAAATATCGCGATTTTTCTCCGATTTTTCGGTGCTTCACCGATATTTCGCCGATATATCGGCGATTTTGTCGATTTTTGGCCGATTTTTCCGTCGATCGATAATCGGTGCCGTTTATCGTTTCCATGCCGCCCGATAACCGATATTTCGACGAAATATCGGCGACATTTTCCGATTTTTCAATCCATGGTTTTAACTACATAAATTTTGATTGTTTGATCAATGATTGGTTTGAGGGGGAGATTTTTTCTTCTCCTAGATAACCAAGGTTTGTCATCATAAAAAAGGAGAAGATTGTTAGCTCAAGGGTTCTCCTAATCAGGTTTTGATGATAACAAACCATGGTTAAGTTACTAATTGGTTTGAATTGTAAAGAATCTTAGATATTAATTTGGAATTCATCAAAGGACCTAATGGATACAAGATCAAGACATTTGGAAGACTTCTAATCATAGGAAAAAAATGTAAGATGAATGCATAGGTGCACTTAGGTTTTACATATCTTTTCATGCATCTTTGAAAACTAAATTTATTATTTAAAATTACAATTTCATTAAAACCCAAGTTTTATCAAATGCACCTTAGGCAAAATGCTTCAAAATTGGCATATTTATTTACCTAAATATTTTGCCTAAGTATTAGAAAAGAAAAGAAAAGAAAAGAAAAGAACAGAAAAATATAGGTTTTCGAGGCTAAAAGGCTAAACCGGTCAAGGCACTAGCTAACTGGCTCAACCTATTGGGGAACTGGTCAACCGGTTGCCTTTGTCTGGTCAAGGTCCGGTCGAAGCAATAGTAACCTACCAAAGCATTAAATGCTCCAACGGCTACTGAACCGGTCGACCCCTAACTTGACCGATTGAGGCTGCTTTTTGTTTTTCTTGGCTCTTAAGGTTAGAAACTTATAAATTGAGAGCTTCACTTCATTTATGATGGAGATAACACTTGTAATTAATTTTCTACCCACTTGTCCTTGCCTTAAAAGCTCCCATTTCTTTCTTGATGCATTAAATCTTCACTTGCATATCTTTTAGTGTACCCTTGTGTGTCATCCTAGCTTTGATTTGTTTTTTACTTATCATTGAGCTAGGTTGAGGGATTCATTCTTGTAAAAATTAAGTGTTAAAGCCTTCAAGTGAGTTGAATCTTGAAGAGATTGTGTAAGAGCCCATTGGAGCCGGAATCCAAATGTAAAGGAGATTGGAAGCTTGGTTGAAGCTTCAAGTTAGAGGAACCCTCACTCGGTTAGGAGATTGAGGAGAGTGAACGTAAGCAAGGAAGTGTCGAACCACTATAAAATCTGAGTTTGATTTCTCTAACTCTATCTCCTTATTCTTTGCTTCTATTGTGCTTGAATTTGTTGTGCTGAAAAAGATTTTGAAAAACCCAATTCACCCTCTCTTGAGTGTTTTTATCATATAAGTTTAGCCTTTAGTTTCTTAGTACAGATGTTGTGATCGATCGAACCGGGTATGGTATGTGACAAAAATCGAATAAGACAACGACATGATCGATTGTAATGGTGCGGTCTATGCCGAAAACAAAATTGACGACATATAACTGTCATGATTGATCATACATGTGTGATCTGTGGCAAAAAGGATACTGAACTATCGTGATCAATCAGATTGGGTGCCGACAGTGATGAAAACCAAGTAAGACAACTACATGATTGGTTATAGAGATTTGGTCTTCGTCGAAAATGAAACTAAGCTATCATGACCGATCGGATTGGGTACAATCAGTGATGAAAACCAAACAGGACAACAACATGACTAATCTTATAAGTTTGGTCTACGTCGAAACCGAAACTATTTGATCGAGTATGGTTGTGATGAAAGAACTAGATAAGACAATGATGGGATCGATCATACAGGTTTGGTCTATGTCGAAAAAGATACCAAACTTTAATGACCGGTCAGATTAGGTGCCGAGCATGATGAAATAAGACAGGATATTGACATGTTCAATCATACAGGTCTAGTCTATACTGAAATCGAAACTGAACTTTCGAGATTGATCTGACTAGGTGCGGTCTATGAGGAAAACGAGATTGGAAAATGGCATGATTGATTGTATAAGTGTGGTCTATGCTAAAAACGAAACTAAGCGGTCATGACAGACCGACCGTGTGCGGTCCATGATGAAAACCAAATAGGACAATGATGTGATTGAACGAGCAAGTGTGGTCTACACCAAAAACGATATTGAATAGTCGTGACAGATTAAATTAGGTGCCATCTGTGACAAAACAAGATAGGACAACAACACGATTGATCGTATAGGTGCGATTTACATCGAAAACAAAACTAAATTGTCAAAACCGATTGGATCGGGTGCCACATGTGACCAAAACAAGATAGGATAACAACATGACTAATCATATAGGTGCGATCTATATTGAAAACGATACTAAACTATCATGATCAATTGGATTGAGTGTCGACTGTGACGAAAACTAGATAGGAAAACAACATGGCTGGCCGTATAGATGTGGTCTATGTTGAAAACAAAATTGATTTGTTATAACCAATTGGACCGAGTACGATCTTTGACGAAAACTAGGTAGGACATCGATGTGACGGATTGTATAGATCTGGTCTACATTGAAACCGAAATTGAATTATCGAGACATATTTGACCGGGAGTGGTCTTTGAAGAAAACCAGATAGTACAATGATGTGATCGATCGTACAAGTGTGGTCTACATCGAAAACAATACTAAAATTTTGTGATTGATCTAATCGAGTGCTGTGTATGATGAAAACTAGACAAGACAATGATGTGATCGATGATATAGGTGTAGTGTACATCGAAAATGATACTGAACTTTCGTAACTGATTGAATCGGGTGCTGACTGTGATGAAAACAACATAGGATAACTATGTGACTGATTCTATAGATGCGATCTACGCTTAAAACAAAACTAAGTTGTCATGACCATTTCAACCGAGAGTTGTCTATCATGCAAACTAGATAGGACAATGATATGACTAATTGTACAAGTGCAATCTACGCTAAAAATGATATTGAACTATCATGACCGATTAGATCGGGTGTCAATTGTGACGAACACCAAATAGGAAAACTATGTTACTTATTCTACAAATATGGTCTACATCGAAAATGAAACCGAGTTAACATGATCGATGGGACCGGGTCCAATCTATGACGAAAACCAAACAACACAACAATGTGACTGATGATATAGGTTTGGTCTAAGTCGAAAGCGAAACAAAACTATCAGGACCTATCTGACTAGGTGCAGTTTGTGATGAAAACCAGATAGGACAACAATGTGATCGATCATACAAGTGTGGTTTATGCTGAAAACGAAACTTAGTCATCGTGAGCGATCAAACTGGGTGTCATATGTGACGAAAACCAAATAGTACAATGACATGACCGATCATATAGGTGTCTATACGTTGAAAACGATAATGAATTGTCGTGGTCGATCAAATCGGGTGTCGACTGTGAGGAAAATCAGATAAGACAACTACGTGACTAATCGTATAGATGCAGTCTACACGGAAAACGACATTGAGTTATTGTGACTGATCGGATCAGGTGCCTTCTTTGACAAAAATCAGACAAGACGATGATGTGACTGATCATACAGTTGCAGTATGCATTGAAAACAATAATGAATTGTCATGACCAATTGAATCGGGTGCTGACTATGATAAAAACTAGATAAGACAACAATGTGATTAATCGTACAGATGTGGTAAACACCAAAAACAAAATTAAGCTATCGTGATTAATCTAATCTTGTCCATTCCATGATGAAAACCAAACAGGACAATGACATGATTGATCGTATAGGTCTGGTCTAGGCCGAAAATGAAATTGAGTTGTCATGACTGATCAGATTAGGTGCCATCTTTGATGAAAACCAGACAGAACAACGACATGACCTATCATACAGGTGGAGTATATGCTGAAAATGGTAATGAATTGTCATGACAGATTAGATCGAGTGCCAACTATGATGAAAACCAGATAGGATGACAACGTGACTAATTGTATAAATACGGTCGACACTAAAAATGAAATGAGTTGTTGTGACCGATCGAATCGTGTCTAGTCTATGACGAAAACCAAACAGGATAATGACATAACTGATTGTATAGGTTTGGCCTACGCTAAAACTAAACTTTTAGGACCTTTCTAACAAAGTGTGGTCTTTGATGAAAACTAGACAAGACAATGACATGAACGATCGTACAGGTGCGGTCTATGCTAAAAGTGAAACTAAGTTGTCATGGTCAATTGGGTTGGCTCCCTCAGAATCTAATTCTAAAGTTGATTGAACATCCCACTATAGAGAATCAACTGAACTCCAATATCCTATGTAAATGACAACGAGACACTAAGTGCTCGAGTTCATGACATGCTATCCATTGTGTTTAGTCCCCCATGAAATGGTGTCCGTAGTTTAACAAGGTGAAACATATCATCCTTTCAAGACTACCTCTACTACCCTTGAGTTACACATCCTCCTATCGTGTGTTTAATTGACATATCTTAGCTCTCAAAGAGCTTATGTCAAGTTCCACTTAAAGAATTAATATGGTCATAGTTTCTATGAACACATCTCCTTAGGATCACTCAAGGGGACACACTGTCTCACAATGCCTTTATTGAGAATACCTATTGCTACCAACTTCCATCAACAGTGAACCAATCCAAAGGGAATATATGATCAACTTATGATCTCACCTGTAGGTCAAAGCCACTGTTAACTTCAGCACAAGCTCAATATTCTCTCAAGGTTGAGAGACAACATAATGAAGCAACTTGGTGAGGTCATGACTACTTGATAACCTTAAGTCATAACTCACCATATCTAATGTGCAACCATACACACTAGTGCACTTACCATGGGAAACCCATCCCAATAGTCAAGACCAATCATCCCTCCAATTAGGAGATGGTGCACTAGAGCCTCTAATGGGTTACCTGGACCCATGAACAAGTTGTGAGCAAGTCATCTATTTGCAAGGAACCCATGACTTGGATCTTCCGTACAACTCCTAATGCACCCAAGTCACGAATAATGCAAAAGATGTAAGGCAAAATGCTTAATAGATATAATGCATGGAAAAATGATACATAAATGTGAGTTGAAACTTTATTAAATAAATAATAAAAACCAAGAGTTTATTACATCATGTCATGCTTTTAAGGGCTTTATCCTAACATGACCATATAGGTGCGATCTACGCTAAAAACAAAACTAAATTGTCGTGACCAATCCGACTAGGTGCAGTATGTGACGAAAACAAGATAGGACAACGATGTGGTCAAAAGTATAGGTGTAATCTATGTTGAAAACAATACTGAACTATCGTGATCAATCGGATCGGGTGCCAACTATGACGAATTATGTGACCAATTGTACAGATGCGGTCTATACCAAACAAAACTGAATTTGGTATGTGACAAAAACCAGACAGGACAACGATGTGACCGATCATATAGGTCTAGTCAAGACAATGATGTGACTAATCGTATAAGTGCGATATAGGTAAAAAATGATACTAAACTGTCGTGACTGATTGAATCGGTTGATGACTGTGATGAAAACCAGATAGGAAAGCAACATGACTAATAGTATAGATGTGGTATATGTCGAAAATGAAACTGATATGTTGTGATCGATTGGACCAGGTGTAGACCGTGACAAAAACCAAATAGGACAACGATGTGACTGATTGTATAGATACGATATATGCTGAATACGAAACTGAGATACCGTGACCGATCAGACCAGGTATGATATTTGATGAAAACTAGACAAAACAATGATGTGGCCGATCACATATATTTGGTCTAGGTTAAAGCCAAAACTAAACTATTAAGACCTATTTGACTTGGTACGACTTATGATGAAAACTAGACAGGACAACGACTTGATCGATCGTGCAGGTGTGTTTTACACCGAAAACAATGCTGAATTGTCCTGACCGATTAGATCGGGTGTCAACTGTGATGAAAACTAGATAGGAGAACTACATGACTGATCATACAAATGCAGTCTATGCTAAAAATGAAATAGAGTTACCATGTCCAATATGTGACAAAAACCAGATAGGACAATGACATGATCGATCGTATTAGTTTAGTCTATGTCGAAACCAAAACTGAACTGTCATGACCTATTTAATCATGTACGGTCTATGATGAAAACCATATAGGAAAATGACATGACCGATCGTACTGATGCGGTCCATGTAAAAAATGAAACTGAGTTGTCATGACCAATTGGATCGAGTACGATCTGTGATGAAAACCATATTGGACATTGATATGATCAATCATATAGTCCATTTCTACGTCGAAACCTAAACTGAACTATCGAGACCTATTTGACTGGGTGCGGACTATGATGAAAACCAGATAGGACAATGATGTGAGCGATCGTATAGGTGTGTTCTACGTTGGAAACGATACTAAACTATCATAACTGATCGAACTTGGTGTAGTCTTTGACGAAAACTAGACAGGACAACGAAGTGATTGCTTGTACAGAAACGGTCTACGACAAAAATGATATTAGACTATAGTGACCGATTGGACTGGGTATCGATTGTGACAAAACCCAAATAGAATAACGATGTGACCGATTGTACAAATATGGTCTATTATGAAAAAAAATGAAGCTCTTGTGACCAATCAAACCGGGTACGGTCTATGCTAAAAATCGGATAGGACAACGACGTGATCAATCGTATAGGTCGGGTATATGTCGAAACCAAAACTGAACTGTTGAGACTTATTGTACTAAGTGCAGTCTATGATGAAAACTAGATAAGAAAATGGCGTGACTGATTGTGTAGATGCGGTTTATGCTGAAAATGAAACTAAGCTACCGTGATCGATCATATAGGTTTGTTCTACACCAAAACCATAATTGAACTTTCAGAACCTATTTAATCAGTTGCAGTCTATGATGAAAACCACATAGGACAACAACATGATCAATCATACAGGTGCATTCTACACTGAAAATGATATTGAATTGTCACAACTGATTGGATTGGGTGTAGTCTATGATGAAAACCAAATAGGACAACGATGTGACATATCGTATAGGTGCGATCTACATCGAAAAAAAATTGAGCTATCATGAATGATCGAATAGGGTTCCGTGAGTGACAAAAATATGACAAAACAATGATGTGATTGATCATGAATTATCATGACCAATCGGATTGGGTGTCGAGTGTGATGAAACCCAGATAAGACAAGTACGTGACGGATCATACAAATGCAATCTACATAAAAAACGATATTGAACTTTTGTGATCGATCAGATCGGATGTTGACTATGATGAAAACCTTATAGGACAACTACATGACTGATTGTATAGATGCAGTATATGCTAAAAATGAAACAGAGCTGTCATGATCGATCAAACCAGATCTAGTCTATGTCAAAACCCAAACTGAACTATTAAGACTTATTTGATCAAGCGCAATCAGTGATGAAAACTAAATGGGATAACAACGTGACTAATCCAATAGATACAGTCTACACCAAAAACAATTTTGAATTGTGGTGATCGATTGGACCTGGTACAGTCTGTGAGGAAAAACAAACATTACAACGACGTATTTGATCATATAAGTGCAGTTTATGTTGAAAACGATATTGAACTGTGGTGACCAATTGGACCGAGTGTTGATTGTGACTAAAATAGGATAGGACAGTGACGTCTTAATCATACAGATGCAGTCCATGTCAAACACGAAATTGAGTTGTTGTGATCGATCAAATTGAGTCCTATCTTTGATAAAAACTAGCAAGACAACAACATGACCAATCGTATAGATCTAATCTATGTGGACACCGAACTGAACTGTCAGGACTTATTTGATCAGGTACAATCATTGATGAAAACCAAATAGGACACTGACTTGACTGATCGTGCAGGTGTGTTCTATGCTGAAAACGATACTGATTCGTCGTGATAGATAAGATCGAGTGCAATCTATGAAAAAAACCAAATAAGACAACAATGAAACTGAAACTGAACTATCATGACTTATTTGACTAGGTGCGGCCTGTTATGAAAACCAAATAGGACAATGATGTGATCGATCGTATAAGTGCGTTCTACGTTGGAAACAATACTAAATTGTCATGGCCAATTAAACTTGGTGCAATCTTTGATAAAAACCAGATAAGACAACGAAGTGACCACTCATACAGAAGCAGTCTACGTCGAAAACAATACTAAACTGTCATGATTGATGGGACCGGGTGTTGATTATGATGAAAACCAGACAAGACAATGATGTGACTGATCATATAGATATGGTCTATACCAAATATGAAACTGAGTTGTTGTGACCAATCAGATCGGGTACGGTCTGTGACGAAAACCAGACAGGATAACAATGTGACCAATCATATAGGTCTATTATACGTCGAAACTAGAACTGAACTATTAGACCTATCTGATTAAGTGCGGTTTATGATGAAAACCCATATTAGACAACCACATGAATGATTGTATAGCTACGTTCTACATAGAAAACGATACTGAACTATCATGACCGATTAGACCTGGTGAAGTCTATGACGAAAACCAGACAAGACAAGGATGCCATTGATCATATAGGTGCGTGCGGTCTACGCCAAAAATAATATTGAAATGTTGTGACTGATCAGATCGAGTGCCGACTATGAAAAAAACCAAATAGGACAACTACGTGATTGATCGTATAGATGCGGTCTACATAGAAAATGAAATTGAGTTGATATGACCGATTTTGGACCAGGTCCGATTTATGACAAAAACCAAACAGGGCAATAATGTGATCGATAGTATAGGTGTGGTCTATGTCGAAATTGAAATTGAATTATCGGGACTTATCTAAATAGGTGTGATCTTTGATGAAAACCAGATAGGAAAACGACGTGATCAATCATACAAGTGCGGTCTATGTTGAAAACAAAATTCAGTTGTCATGACTGATCGGATCAGGTGTCATTTGTGATGAAAATCAGATAGGTCAACAATGTGACCGATTGTATAGGTACGATCTACGCTAAAAATGATACTGAACTATCGTGACCGATCATATTGGTTGTCGACTATGACAAAAACCAGATAGGAAAACAACGTGACTAATCATATAAATGTGGTCTACGTTGGAAACAAAACTAATATGTCGTGGCCGATCGAATTGGGTACAGTATGTGATGAAAACTAGACAGGACAACGATGTGACAAATCATATAGGTTTAGTCTACGTCGAAAGCGATAATGAATTGTTGGGACCCATCTAGCCGAGTGTAGTCATTGAAGAAAACCAAACAGGACACGATGTTACCGATCGGACAGGTGCGGTTTAAGCCAAAAACAAAACTGAGTTGTTGTGACCAATTGATCAAGTACGATATGTGATGAAAACAAGACAAGACAATGACGTAACTGAATGGATCGGTGCGATTTGTGTTGAAAACGATATTGAACTATTGTGAAAATGTGTGCGATCTTTGATGAAAACTAGAAAGAAAAATGGCGTGATCAATCATACAAGTGTGGTCTACGTCGAAAACAAAATTGAGTTGTCATGACCGATCAGACCGGTGTCATCTGTGACGAAAACCAGATAGGTCAATAATGTGACAGATTGTACAGGTGCGGTCTATGCCAAAAATGATACTAAACTGTCATGACCGATCAGATCGATTGTCGACTATGACGAAAACCAGATAGGAAAGCAATGTGACTAATCATATAAATATGGTCTATGTTGAAAACAAACTGATATGTTGTGTTCGATCGAACTTGGTATGGCATGCGATGAAAACCAGACAGGGCAGCGATGTGAGCAATCATATAGGTTTGGTCTACGTCGAAAGTGATAATGAATTATCGGGACCCATCTGACTGAGTCAATGAAGAAAACCAGACAGGACACGACGTTACCAATCAAATAGGTGCGGTTTAAGCCAAAAACAAAACTGAGTTGTCATGACCAATTGATCGGGTGAGGTATGTGATGAAAACAAGACAAGGCAATGACGTAACTGAACGGACCGGTGTGATTTGCATTGAAAATGATATTGAACTATTGTGAAAATGTGTGTGGTCTCTGATGAAAACTAGAAAAAAAATATGAAGTGATCAATCATACAAGTGCGATCTATGTCGAAAACAAAATTGAGTTGTCATGATCGATCAGACCGGGTGTCATCTGTGACGAAAACCAAACAGGTCAACAACATGATCGATTGTACAAGTGCGGTCTATGCCAAAAATGATACTGAACTATTGCGACAGATCGGATCGGTTGTCGACTATGACAAAAACCAAATAGGAAAACAACGTGACTAATCATATAAATATGGTCTATGTTGAAAACAAAACTGATATGTTGTGGCTGATCTAACTGGGTACAGTATGTGATGAAAACTAGAAAGGACAACGACATGACCAATTGTATGGGTTTGGTCTACATTGATAGCAATAATGAATTATCGAGACCAATTTGACAAAGTGTAGTCAATGAAGAAAACTAGACAGGACACGACGTTACCGATCGAACAGGTGCGGTTTAAACCAAAAACGAAACTAAGTTGTTGTGACCAACTGATCGAGTGTAATATGTGACGAAAACAAGACAAGACAATGACGTAACCAAATGGACTGGTGTGATTTGCATTAAAAACGATATTGAACTTTCGTGAACGATTAGATCTGGTGTCGTCTATGATGAAAACTAATAGGAAAATGACGTTATCGATCTTAATGTTGTGGTATACACTGAAAATGATACTGAACTTTTATAACCAATCAAACCGAGTGTCAAGTGTGATGAAAACAAGATAGGACAACTATATGACTGATCGTATATATAGGGTCTACACCGTAAAGGAAACTAAGTTGTCTTGATTGATCGAACCGTATGCTATCTATGACGAAAACCAAACAAGACAACGATGTGACTAGTTATATAGGTTTGGTCTACGTCGAAACCCAATTTGAAATGTCGAGACCTATTTGACCATGTGCAGTCTATGATGAAAACCAGACAGGTAATCGATGAGAGCGATCATATAAGTGCGATCTACACCGAAAATGAAATTGAGTTATTGTATGTGATTGGATCGGGTGTGGTCTATGACGAAAACCAGATAGGACAACGACGTAACTAATCGATAGGTCTGGTCTACACCCAAACTGAAACTGAACTTTCGAGACCTATCTGACCAGGTGTAGTCTGTGATGAACACTGGACCGGACAATGATGTGACCAATCGTACAAGTGTGATCTATGCTGAAAAAAAGCTGAGTTGTCATGACTAATCAGATCAAGTGCCGACTGTGATGAAAACCACATAGGACAACTATGTGACTAATCGTAAAGATGAGGTCTATGCCGAAAATGAAACTAAGCTGTCATGATCGATCAAATCGTCTCCGATCGAACCGTGTCCAGTCTATGACGGAAAAAAAAACAAGACAATGATTTTATTGATTGTATACGCGTGGTTTACACTGACACCAAAAAATGAATTGTCGAGACCTATTTAACTAGCCACGATCTGTGATGAAAACCAGATAAAACAATGATATGACTGATCATACAAGTGTGGTTTATGTTGAAAATGAAATTGAGTTGTCATGACCAATCAAATCGGGTGCGGTCTGTGAGGAAAACTAGATAGGACAATAACATGATCGATTATATAGGTGTGATCTACGCTGAAAAATGAAATTAACTTATTATGATCGATCCGACTAGGTGCAATCTGTGATGAAAAAAATATATGACAACAATGTGATTGAACGTACAGGTACAGTCTATGCCGAAAATGACATTGAACTGTCATGACCTACCAACAAGGTGCAGTCTGTGACAAAAACCAGACAGGATAATGACATGACTGAACGGACAAGCACTGTCTACATAAAAAAATGATATTAAACTAACATGACCAATGAGATCGGGTGTCGTCTGTGACAAAAATAAGACAAGACAATGACATGACCGATCGTATAGGTGTAGTCTACGTCAAAAAGGATATTAAACTTTTATAACCAATCAGATCGAGTGTCAACTATGAAAAAAACCAGATAGAATAACTACATGATTTATCGTAGAGATGCGATCTACATAAATATTGAAATTGGCTATTGTGATCGATCGAACTGGGTCCGGTTTGTGACGAAAACCAAACACAACAGCGATTTGGCTAATCGTATAGGTCCGGTTTATGGCGAAACCAAATTGAACTATTGGGACCTAACTAACTAGGTGCGACCTGTGATGAAAAGAAGACAGAATAACAATGTGAGTGATCATATAGGTGCAGTCTATGCTGAAAATGAAACTTAGTTGTCGTGATCAATCAGACTGGGTGATATCTGTGATGAAAATCAGAAAAGACAACAACGTGTTCGCTCGTACAGGTGTTGTGTTTGTTGAAAATGATACTGAACTATCATGACTGATCAAATCAGGTGTCGATTGTGATGAAAACCAGATAGGACACTTATGTCACTGATTGTATAGATACAATTTATGCCAAAAATAAAATTGAATTCTTGTGACAGATCGAATCGGGTACAATCTGTGATGAAAACCAAATGGGACAATGACGTGATTGATTGTATAGGTCTTGCTTATACCAAAACCAAAATTGAACTATCAAGACCTATTTGACCGAGTGTATTCTATGTTGAAAACCAGATAGGACAACTATGTGATTGATCTTACAAGTGTAGTCTACATCGAAAATGAAACTAAGTTGTTGTGACTGATTAGACCGAGTGCGGTTTATGATGAAAACTAGACAGGACATCGATGTGACCGATCATAAAGATGTGGTCTATGCTAAAAATGAAATTGAGCTATCATGATCGATCAAACAAGGTGCGATTTGTGATGAAAACCGGACAGGACAATGACATGACTGGTTGTATAGTTGCAATCTAAGTTGAAAACAAAATTGAGTTGTCATGACATATTGGACCGGGTGTGGTTTGTGATAAAAATTGGACAGGATAATGACATTACTAATCATATAGGTGCGGTCTAAGCTGAAAACAATACTAAACTATCGTGATTGATCAGATCGAGTGCCAACTAAGACAAAAATCAGATAGGACAACTATGTGACTAATTGTACAATGTGATCTACGTTGAAAATGAAACTAAGTTATCATGACCAATCAGAATGTTGCCAACTATGACAAAATCAAGACAAGACAATAATGTGATCGATTGTATATGTGTGGTCTACATCGAAAACGACACTAAATTTTTGTGATTGATCGGATCGAGTGTCGACTGTGATGAATACTAGATAGGATAACTATGTGATTGATCGTATAGATGCGGTCTACACCGAAAACAAAACTAAGTTGTCATAACCAATCGAACCGAGTACGATCTGTGATGAAAACTAGAGACAAAAATGACGTGATCGATTGTATAGGTTTGGCCTATGTTGAAATCAAAACTTAATTGTCAAACCTATCTGATCGGGTGACATCTACGATGAAAACTAGATAGGATAATGATGTGAGAAATCGTACAGCGCCGAAAATGAAAGTAAGTTGTCATGATTGATCGAATCGGGTGCCATCTATGACAAAATCATACAAAACAATGATGTGATCAATCGTACAATGGCGGGCTATGCTGAAAATGCTACTAAACTGTCGTGATCGATAGGATCGAGTGCCGACTGTAAAGAAAACTAGATAGGACAACTACGTGATTGATTGTAAAAACGCGGTCTACACCAAAAAAGAAACTGAGATATCATGGCCAACTAGACCGGGTACAGTATGTGATGAAAACTAGATCGGAGAATGACGTGACTGATTGTATTGGTCTTGTCTACTCCGAAATCGAAATTGAACTACTGGGACCTATTTGATTGGGTGTTGTTTATGATGAAAACCAAATAAGACAATGACGTGATCGATCGTATAGGTGCGGTCTATGCTGAATATGAAACTGAGTTGTCATGATAGATTGGATTGGGTTTCATTGTATAGGTGCAGTCTAAGCTAAAAACGATACTGAATTGTTGTTATTGATCAAATTAGGTTTTGACTATGACAAAAACCAGATAGGAAACCTACGTGATCAATCATACAAATGTGGTCTACGTCGAAAATGAAGCTAAGTTGTCGTGATTGATTGAACCAGGTCCGGTCTATGACGAAAAGCAGATAGGACAACAACGTGACTAATCGTATAGGTCTAGTCTATGCCATAACAAAAATTGAACTGTCGGGACTTATCTGACTAGGTGTGGTTTGTGATAAAAACTAGATAAGACAATGACGTGACCGATTATATAGGCGCGGTCTACGTCGAAAACAATACTGATTTATCATGATTGATCGAACTAGGCGACATCTTGGATAAAAACAAGACAGGACATTGACGTACTCGATTGTATAGGTAAGGTCTATGCTGAAAATGATACTAAACTTCCATGACTAATTGGATCAGGGGTTAATTGTGATGAAAACCAGATAGAACAACTACAAGATTGATCATATAGATGCGGTCTACAACTGAAAATGAAACAGAGCTGCAGTGATTGGTCATACTAGGTCCGATCTTTGATAAAAATCGAACATGACAACGACATAATCGATCATATAGGTCTAGTCTACGCCAAAATTGAAATTGAACTATTAGGACCTATTTCACATAGTACGGTCTATGATGAAAACTAGACAGGACAACGACATCACCGATTGTATAGATACGGTCCATGTCGAAAATGAAATAGAGTTGTCATGATCGATCTATGACGAAAACTAAAGAGGAAAACGATGTGACCTATCATATAGGTCGGGTCTACACTAAAACCAAAACTGAACTATCAGGACCTATCTAACTGGGTGCAGTATGTGATGAAAACTAGATTGGACAATGATATGAATGATCGTACAACTATAGTGTCTGACAGGGACCCTAAGTTTACTTCTCAGTTTTGGCAGAGTTTACAAAGGGCTTTGAGCACCCAATTGAATTTTAGCACAGTTTTTCACCCTCAGACAGATGGTCAATCAAAAAGAGTGATCCATATCTTAGAAGACATGTTAAGGGCTTGTGTTTTGGACTTTGGAGGAAATTGGGCAGATTGCTTACCTTTGGTAGAGTTTGCTTATAACTACAATTACCAATCTAGTATTGACATGACACCTTATGAAGCACTCTATGGGAGACCTTGTAGATCGCCCTTGTGTTGGATAGAGTTGGGTGAGAGTCATTTGTTGGGACCTAAGATTATCCAAGAGACTACGGAAAAGATACAACTCATCAAGGAAAAACTTAAGATTGCTCAAGATAGATAGAAAAGCTATGCAGGCCAAAGGAGAAGGCCCTTGGAGTTTGTGGAAGGGGATTGGGTGTTTGTAAAAGTGTCCTCTCGAAGAGGCATATTTCTATTTGGGGAAAAAAAAAGGAAGTTAGCCCCTAGATTTGTGGGACCATTTTAGATTGATAAGAGAGTTGGCCCAATGGCATACAAGTTAATCTTACCTCAACAGTTATCCCCCATGCATGATGTCTTCCATGTGTTAATGCTAAGGAAGTGTACTCCAGATCCAACTTGGGTAGTGGACTTGCAATATGTTCAGATTAGTGAAGATACTTCTTATGTGGAGGAATCTTTACAAATTTTGGAAGTAGGAGAGAAGTTGGAGACCATAGGTTCAGGAACAAGGTGATTCCCATAGTCAAAATGTGGTGACAACACCATGGGATAGAAAAAACCAATTGGGAACTTGAGGAAGAAATGAGACGACACTATCCACAACTCTTCTATGATTTTTAAGGTAAGCTCGTTTAAATTTTAGGACAATTTCTTTTAGGGGGGTAGGATGTAATGACCGGGTATTTTAGGCCATGTTAGAATTTCTAGTTTGAAAAATCTTCTTTTGAGTGGTGGTTGAAAAGTCAAAAAGAAAAGTGATTGGAGAACACGTGTGAATTTTAGATTGGTAGAATTCGAAATATTTTGTTGGTCAACCAAGTGAGTTGAAATTTTTGTGCCACATTAGATTTATGGTAGAAAATTTCTTAGGATCGTAGAAATTGAAAATTTTCAGAAATGAAAAACGAAAACAAAAAATAAAAAATAAATTAATTAAAATTAACTGGAACTAATTAAGTAAAAATTAAATTAAATTGCTTAATAATAAAATTGAGAAAATTAAATTTTTGGGTTGGTGTTGAATAAATTATTTTGTGTAGTAAAAAACAAAAAAAAAGTGAAATGGAAATGAATTGAAAAACAAATGAAATAAAAAGAAAAATAAAAGAATTCAAAGGCTTTTGGTGTTGGGCTGTGGGCTTGGGGTGGTTGGTGGTTAAAAACAAAAGGAATTGGAATTGTAAAAAGGAAATGAGAAAATGAATAGAAAGTGGTAGAAGGGAGCTCTCGGTGACTGTGGGGAGAAGTCTTCCCATTGGATCTTTGGCTAGCCGTTTGGACGTCCGAACGTTGTCCGTTTCGCATGAAAATTTGAGGAAGTGTTCTACTCGACGCGAGGAACAATTCTAAGGTGGCTAATCTTGAGTTTAACGATCTTATTTATAGAGCTATGGTAGGGAAACCTAACCCTAAAACTTTAACTAAAAGTATTTTTCCTTGAAAAAAATTGTAGATCTTGGCGTTATGAGTTAAATAGGTATTGTTTGTGATATAAGAATTTTATTGGATGATTGAGAATATTTTTGGAATTTTTGTGATTTCGGTAAAAAACTTTTGGTTGATAAATTGTTTCTTTTAGGTTGTTAAAATTATTGGAATTGTTGGAAAATAATGAAATTGTGGTATAATTAATAATTTATTGAAATGTGGATTTTTGAAGAATTATTGGAATATTTTTTGGTAATTTTATTGTGAAAAAAATAATTATATTTGATTATTGGAAATTATTGGAGTTGTAAAAAATTATGGAATGTTGGTATAAATTATGTTTAATTGAGATGTGAATTATTGGAAATTTATTGGTTGCTTTTGGTAATTTTATTTTGGAAAACTAATTATATTTGATTATTGGAAATTATTGGAGTTGTGGAAAATAATGGAATGTGGGTATAGATTATGTTTAATTGAGATGTGAATTATTGGAAAATTATTGGTTGCTTTTGGTAATTTTAGTGTGGAGAAAATAATTATATTTGAATATTGGAATTATTGGGAAATTTTGGAATTGTGGTATGATTGTAATTCCAATGATATTTGGACTAGTTGGAAATTTATGTGATATTGGTGATACTTGTGAATGAGGGTAATTAACCTCATGGCATTCATTTGTATCATGGTTGTGTGAAGAAAGGATAAAAACTATGAAAAGGAAAAAGAAAGAAAAATAAATAAAATAGTAATGAAAAGTAAAGGCCCGTGTGGGGCGAATTAAGAAGGGAAAGAGATCCCTAAGGTGAAAGACCCAAAAGTTTACCTCGGGAAGACTCTAAATGAGGAGTGTATTTGGGTACGGACGCGTATCCTTCGATGAAAGCCCGAGAACGACAGTGCATTGTATAAGTGTGTGTCACATGTTCATATGCATTTCATTTCATTGTGGAATTATTATAATTATAGAGATTAAAAATAAGGGTGACCAATGTTGATGAAAGTTTCTTTTGTGCTCACTTGAAATTTAGTAACCCCCATTAACCCCTTGGGTGTTAAACACCCTATTGAGCAATGTGGAATGCTCACCCCTTCCTTTTTACATCTTTTTAGATGCAAATGTCACTCCTGAGGATCCACAAGTGGGGTAGGGAGGACTTTAGGATGCCCCAGGAGGTTTTGGAGCGGCCTAGTGGAGAGTGGTGTATTTATTGTGTTTGTTGTATTTGAACTTGTATTAGCAAATTGTGAACTATTTATTTTTAATGAGACCTTATTGTGATTAATTTTCTCAATTGGGAACTTTTATTTTTTTTTTTACTATAATGATAATTATTATATCTTGTTGCTTTTGAGTAGTGATTGGTATATTGATAGTTTAGATTGTTAGTTAGTGGGAATTCTAATTTGATGCATGCATAGAGGAAATAAAAATAAAAATACTGAGCATTTTGGTTGATTGCCAACGTGGATTAGGAGGAACCCTTAGGGTCAAACCTTTGACTTAGGGCCATGGGCTAAATTTTGGGTCGCCCGGAATTTGGGTCGTGATAGGTTTGGCTATATGGGTGAGTTATGAGAGTTTTGTGAGTGATTTGAGAGAGGTGTGGCTGCATAGGTGAGTTGTGAGAGTTGTGTGAGTGATTTGAGAGAGGTGTGGCTGCATGGGTGAGTTGTGAGAGTTGTATGAGTGATTTAAGAGAGGTGTGGCTGCATGGGTTAGTTGTGAGAGCTATGTGAGTGATTTGAGAGAGGTGTGGCTGCATGGGTGAGTTGTGAGAGCTATGTGAGTGAGTTGAGAGAGGTGTGGCTGCATGGTGGAGATTTTACACTGCCTTTCTACAAGTTTATCACTCAATGTAGTTATCCCATTTCGGCTTTGATCATCACCAGAGTATACTACAATAACCTCTCTCCATTCAAAATAAGTAACCATATCTGCATCGACAGTCATCTGGAATAGATCATTGGGGGTTGTTTGAATAAAGTAAGGGAACTAGAGAGGCGAGAGGGTCAGGTCCAGGGCTATTAATGACAATAATGGAACATGAAGCTCATTTGCAAGATGTGAGAGTACATGGGCCATCACATCACTTTGTGGACCAATAATATCTACTGTGTCAAACTCCATGAATTGTAATGCCCCAACAATTTTGAGAAATCTGCTATAGTTGGATTCATGCAGGGTTATAACCAGTTTTCTCCCACCAAGAATGCTTGGAACAAAATTCACATCTTGTTCCACCGCCTTCTTGACTATCTTTGCAACTTTCCCATTGATAGTGCTAAATGTGAATATAGCTCCAATATTCACAACCTCAAGATTCAAAACCTCTTCAGTGTATCTTTTAATATAAAGGATTAAAAGCAACACAAGCCAAACCAGATTCATGGTGAACCTAAATGATGTACCTAACCACCATATTTCCAATACCAAATAGACATCTTGAATTGAAATGAAATAAATAGAATAATCAACCCCATATACTAATTTATGTCAAACACTCAAGAGATTTTTTTACCTATTAGTACCAGATCTATAAGCAACCCTAAACTAGAACAACGGGAATTCTACATTTATGTGCTAAAGAAATATTCCTAAAGAACAAGATGCGACCATTTAAATTTCCAACGTGCAGATACCAATTGCAATTAAATAATTAAAAGAGGGGTAGAGGAAGTCACATCCCCAGAAGGAATAGAAAGACCAAAAAAGCACAAATATTCCATACTAAACCAGCATCTTGGATAAACAAGAAATGCCCATCAAAGCATAACTCAAGAGAAATCAAATTTCAGGTGCTTCCAGGGTTTCCAAGGCATGACTTGTCTAAAGGAGAAAATTTGTATTTGGAATCAGAGGTAGATGAGGGAGGCACACAATGAACCATGTTAAAGGGAGGATGCATAATAGAGGAATCATAGGTTTAGTCACCTCGAAAGGGCAATAAAATTAAAAAGTGGGAACAAAAGGAGAATAATCACAAGAAAATGGGTTGAGTTTCACATGAAAGTGAAGAATCCATTGAGCTTCTCCTTTTTCCTGTTCCTCTTCTCTCTTTGTTTTTCCATCTTCTGTTTCCTTGCCTTCTTTCCAAACCTCTCCAAATGTCCTTTGTTCCTTTCTTTTTCGCTCTCTCTTTCTATACGCTGAAGGTACCTTTTTTCTGTTTTTCTTTCTTTTTCTCTCCTTCTCTCTATTTTCTCCTCTTCCAATCTGAATCCTCTCCTTTCTCCAGACTTCTCCCTTCATCTTATATGTCTCCTTGAAAACCTCTCCATTTCCTTTAGACTTCTCCACCCTCAATCCTCTTTTTCTCCAAACTCCTTTTTCCCATCTCTGCAAACTCCCCTTCCCGATGACCCCTCTACAGCTTCCTAGTAAATTATTTAATTTTTTATTTTATTTTTTTAAGTCCAAACTGAGTCTTCCTTCTTTACTTTCCCACCAAAAATTCATTTCTTTTCTTTTTTCCTTTTTATTATTTTTATTATTTTTATTATTTATTTAAATAAACGAATAAATAAAATAAAAAATAATGATAAGATATGTTGGAAATGGAGATGCAAATAATATATATATATATA